>JARYGA010040914.1:0-16063 GCA_030545235.1 Helianthus tuberosus | reverse complement strand
GGGAATGAGAGGAGCTTATTCCGATGAGTGTGATCACCGGAATGTTTCCTCTAAGGTGTTAATCCAATGTATGTGTGTGTTAAATGTATAAGAATGTTGGTCGGAATTAATGAGAGAAGAGTAAATGAGAGAGTATTAAATATGATACCTCCGATCCGCCTTATGGTTATCTTCTTGACTCTTATATAATCCTCAGCCCTTATCCCACATGTGAGATATTTTATCAAAATGATCCAACGGATTCTGCGGGCTTTCGAGGGGTTCAGGCACGTGTCTGACCCCTAACGGTAAGATGACAGCCTTATTTAATTTTCCGGCCGGAGAAGTACAATTGCCAGCCAAGATCCTCTTCTTGTCAAGCATTAAATGAGACCTTCTTCTTCTGATCATGGTTTCCCGCGCATGTCTAACGAAGGGAACCTTAATGGGCAAGGCAACTTGTTATTTGGACTTGCACCTTGTTGGGCCCGGATGAAGGCAGCCCAAAGCGGGTAAAATGGGATTTCCCATTGGCCCGTCATCACCAACTCCAATTATGATTTAAATGATTTCATCAATCTTTGTCATTGGCTTCAGACAAGAAAGCATGATCACTCATTCAATGTTTGGTCCCATACAATCACATAAATATGTGGTATTGACCCAAATAAAGAAGAGATAAAAAGAGCAACACGTATAGATAGAGAGAAAAATGAGGTGAGTGACGATATAAAAAGATGTTTTTCTTTATTAGAGTTGAACTTTTGGGGGATATTGTAACCTATTAATGTGTTATTAATGTGTTGATATGCAACTTATTGAACTTTTGGGGGACCATTAGGAGCCACAGTTGTAACTTATAAATGTAAGAGTTAATTACACACTAATCCTTGTAGTTTGACCAAAATTACACTTTTATGTATAAATTTGAAAGTTAGTAAATTTGTGACTTGTAAGTAAGTAAATTTGCGACTTGTACTTGTCAATTTGTAACATGTGTGAGGTTTAACACTAACTTTAATAAAATATATAAAAATAAATAAATTTTGAATCTACATAGATCATTTGTGTAAATTACCTAGAATAATAAAGAAAAAAAGAGCCCATGGCATTATAGCCTAGTGGCATCTTAGGGGTGAGATAAGGTTTTGGGACCATTAGGTTCTGGGTTCGATTCTCACAAGGGGGTTTTCCCATATTTATTGGGTTTCCTCCTGAATTGGTGTATAGGCATTATAGCCTAGTGGAGATGGATATGATCGGGTGGTTCTGCTGGTGGCACGATGATACTCCAGTGGTCCGTCAGTGATCCTAATTTACCGTTCAAAAAAAAATAAAGAAAAAAAGAGAGAGAATCTATTTGCACCCACACTTTAAAACTTACGTAAAAAACAAATAGTTCAGATAATAAAGTTCAAACTTATGTTCAAATATTTAGATCATCCACAATTTACAAACCCCACAAATCGTCACCTCAACACCATATTAGATTTAAATTTTTTTCTAAAAAACCTCATTTTTCTGGCAATGTACAATCTTCCACAAGGGGAAGGTTCATTTGAGAAGAAATTTAATGTGAGAATAAAAAGAAGAAATGGCATATTAGTAAAATACTATTTAATTTATAACTCATATAATTAATTTTTCTCTCTTTAATTAATTAGTCAACTAATCATTAATTATCCTACATATAATCTACAAAACTACACATATCAAAATTTTCCTACATATACCCTAAACATTATAGAATTTTATCCTACATAGTCGAAATTTATCCTACACACCTTGAAATATATCCTACACAAGTCGTAATTTATCCTACACAACTAGTAATTTATTCTACACTTTAAATTAAGTTGTTTTTTTAATTTGGAAATCGTATATATTTTGAAAATGAGTTACAAATTTAATTTAGTTAGTTATTAAAGGGGAAAAATACAAATTAATGATTTATGTGAGTTTACTAATATACCCTTATATTAAAACTAGGTTATAACCCCGTGTATTATACGGGTCGAATAAATGAATTTTATATACTAAATAATAAAACAATATATCTTTAAAAACCTTTTTTATTGCACGGGTTGAATAAATATAATTTTATATATTAAATAATAAAAAGTTATATCTATAAGAACCATATTGTACTGGTTGAATAAATATAATTTTATATACCAAATAAAAAAGTTATATTTTTAAAACCGCTTGTTTTACACGAGTTGAATAAATGTAATATTGTTTACCAAATAATAAAATAAAACATCTTTAAGAAACCTCTTTTATTACACGGGTTGAATAAATGTAATTTTATATACCAAATAATAAAAAAGTTACATCTTTAAAAATATGTGTATTACACGGGTTGAATAAATGTAATTTCCTTTACTAAATAATAAAAAATATATATCCTTAAAAAAACTACGTGTATTGTACGAATTGAATAAATCTAATTTTATATATCAAATAATAAAAAGTTATATCTTATTTGATGTATGGCCCTTGGGGGTTAAATGACCATGTCCCGGATATCCTTGGCATCATTTTACGAAATGGCCACGACCTAAGCACGGGGTGTAGGCGTACACCTGACAGATGCATTATGTAAAAACTGGTAATCCACTAAAGGAATCAACCTTGTGGGCATTATACCTGTGGCGTGTCAGTTAACTTAAACCGGCTCTTCTAACCGGTGCTAATGGACGGCAAATAAGTAAATCTGTATACAAGATTATATACAAATAATTGTCCCAAGTTATAAAGATATTTTATGCCGAAGTGCATTCAAATCAATTTGCAAACTCTTTTCAAAACGAGTCAGTTGAGTTGTATTTACCAGTGTAAACTGACGTATTTTCCAAAAAGGTTAAGTGCAGGTGCTAGACGAAATAGGCTGGCTACTCCAGGCATCATTACTCAAGTCTCGCAAGCTCTAGATGTCAAAGTCTGTTGAACTATTGTTTATATTTCATTTTCGATCCTTCTGTGGATAAACTTCCGAATATTGTGACATTTGATATTACAATATTAAATTCGGTTGTATTATATCTTTTAAAATTGCTTCCGCTGTGCATATTAAATATTGTGTTGTTTGACTATTATGTTGCCAACCACGTCACGATACTCCCCACCGGGCCCACCGGTGACACGTGGAAAGTCGGGGTGTGACAGGTTGGTATCAGAGCCAACACTGAGTGAATTAAACACTAGTCTTTTGTGTTTAATCTTAGTTACACAGTTGCACATTCTTGAGTCTAGACAAGAACATAGGACAAATTCTAATTCTTTTCATTTTGTCCTTATTTGATTCCTTTGTTATTTTTCTGATTTGCCCTTGCATGGGCAAGTCATTTTTATTAGAAGTCCCGTTTAGGGCAACCATATACTTGTTTAAATTTAAAGGAACGATTATATATTTAAAATATCATTCCTATATTATAAGATCTACCATTATAATAAAATGGCAAAATCTAAAAGGACAAGACCTAGCCAGATGTCACATTAAGACAGGGCCAAGATGGTAGATCCACAATTAGATTCAGATCCTTGTTAACAGTTCAATTAGGATTGTTTTGCGTTAAATATTAAAAAGAATCTTAAAGGTAAAACCTGGTCTAAATGTCACTACAGACAAGGCCAAGATGGTAGAACCTATTCAAGAGATTCAAATCCTTATTAAACATCTGAAAGCATATTGACATGCTCGACAAAGTGTGATACAATAAAATCACATAGGTCATTTTTAATTGGGTTATTCTAAATTCCCTTATTTATATAATCATCCTTTATGGATGAAGTGCCCACGGGCTATGAATAATGTCCTCTGAGACTAAAGACAGTGGTAGCCTACAACTCCCTGTCAAGAAAAGGTAATGAACTTTGATTCAAACCTTAATGCCTCGATTCTCTGAAATCATGGCTTATAAATTATACTTGTCTACGTGACTAGGCCTTTTGTGCTATTATTAACTTATAATTTAGGATTATGATAAAGATCCTGAACAATTTTATATTTAACAAATTAACTGAAATGTGTATTAAAAGCATGGTTAATAAATCGTTTAAGAACGATAGTACTGTAAGGGCGTCTAAATAAACCTTGCCCTTATTTTTCTTTTGTAGCAACTAAGACTACATGGCTGAATCTGACGAGATAAACAGTCATCCTTTGGAAAACCGCGATGATAATGATAGGGTTAATATAATCAAAGGAGAGCTTCGTTCACTGATTAACACAGCTGTATCTAAAGCTGTAGAAGAAAAATTTAAGGAGTATAGTGGGACGCATAGTCGAGCCTCATCTGTACCCCACTCTAAGTCTGTCCCTAAAACTCATTCAGAGCCTCATAACAAGCCGCCCTCTAAGAATGAAGGACCAAAGAAGGATGATGATCGTCATTCATCAAATGAACACAGTGTTCCATCCAAGAAGCTAGTGTTCGATAATGAACCACGTACCAAGTCTTGTACCTATAAGTACTTTGTTTCCTGTAAACCCCGAGATTTCACTGGGGAGAAGGGAGCAGTAGATTGTATGACCTGGTTGGATGAAATGGACACGGTGGTGGACATCAGCGGTTGTGCTGAAAGGGATGTAGTAAAGTATGTATCCCAATCGTTCAAAGGAGAGGCACTGGCATGGTGGAGGTCTCTCATTCAAGCTGCTGGGAAGATCCCGCTTTACAACATGTCATGGGAACAATTTGTTACCCTTATTATGGAAAACTACTGCCCTCAACATGAGGTCGAAAGAATTGAATCTGATTTCTTATCATTGGTGATGACTAACTTAGATTGTCAAGCTTACCTCACCAGTTTCAATACCCTGTCCAGACTGGTTCCTTACCTTGTAACACCAGAGCCCAAGCGAATTGCTCGCTTCATTGGGGGTTTAGCCCCAGAAATCAAGGCCAGTGTTAAGGCTTCAAGACCTGCTACATTTAGGTCAGCAGCTGATCTCTCATTGTCCCTTACTTTAGATGCGGTCAGGTTGAGATCGCTAAAGAAATCTGAAGAAAGTAAGAGGAAGCGTGAGGATGATAACTCACGAGGGTCAGAGAAGAAGCACAAGGGAAACACTGATTCTAATAAGTTTGGGTCTGGAAGGAACAGTCAGCGAACAGAGGAAAAACCAAAGTGCACGACTTGCCAGAAACGCCACTTTGGAAAGTGCAGACTTGAGTCCAATTCTAATTCAGGAGCACCTGCATGTGGAATATGCAAGTCTAGAGAGCACAAGTCGATAGAGTGCAAGAAGATAAAAGATGCCACATGCTACAACTGCAATGAGAAAGGGCATATCAAAACCAACTGCCCTAAGTATGACAAGAAGACTGGAGAGGTCAAGAAGACAAATGCTAGAGTCTTTCGATTGGATGCCAAAGAAGCGATTCTAGATGACAATGTGATTAGAGGTACTTTCCTTGTAAATGACGTCTATGCTAGAGTACTTTTTGATTCAGGCGCTGATAAGTCTTTCGTTGATAATAAGTTTTGTGAATTGTTGAAATTACCTGTCAAAACCTTGAGTATAAATTATGAGGTAGAGTTAGCATATGGCACCATAGAAACCGTCTCCACTGTGTTAGATGGATGTGTGATATCCATTAAGAACCACTCTTTTCCTCTTTCTCTACTTCCTTTTAAATTGGCCGGTTTTGACATAGTATTGGGTATGGACTGGTTATCTCATAACCAGGCCCAAATCATCTGCAACAGAAAGCAAGTGGTAATAAAGACTCCGTCTGGTGAATCACTTACCGTTCGGGGAGATACCCAGTATGGGCTACCTGAGCAAGTGACTATGCTCAAAGCTTCAAGATGTTTAAAGAAGGGTTGTGTCATCTACATGGCACAAGTAATTATTGATGAGCCTAAAACAAAGATAGAAGACATCCCTGTCATTTCTGAATACCCAGAAGTTTTTCCGGTAGAACTACCTGGTTTGCCACCAGATAGGCAAGTGGAATTCAGGATTGATATCATCCCCGGGGCAGCACCAGTTGCCAGAGCACCTTATAGGTTGGCTCCAACGGAGATGAAAGAATTGAGGACACAGCTAGATGAATTGCTAGCTAAAGGTTTCATAAAACCTAGTTCGTCTCCATGGGGAGCGCCAGTCCTGTTTGTCAAGTAGAAGGACGGATCGATGCGTCTGTGCATCGATTATCGTGAACTTAATAAGGTCACGATCAAGAATAGGTATCCTTTGCCTAGGATCGACGATTTGTTCGATCAATTGCAAGGAGCAAGTTATTTCTCAAAGATTGACTTGAGGTCAGGCTACCATCAACTAAAGGTTAGAGATGAAGACGTGCATAAAACAGCATTTAGGACTCGTTATGGTCATTACGAGTTCCTAGTGATGCCTTTTGGGCTCACTAATGCACCTGCCGCGTTCATGGATCTCATGAATCGCGTTTGCAAGCCTTACTTAGATAAATTTGTCATCGTTTTCATCGACGACATTCTTATCTATTCGAAGAATCAAGCTGACCATGAGAAACACCTTCGATGTATTCTCAAACTACTGCATCAGGAGAAACTCTATGCCAAATTCTCTAAATGTGAATTCTGGCTACGAGAAGTCCAATTCCTTGGACATGTGGTGAGTGAGCGTGGTATCCAAGTGGATCCCGCTAAGGTTGAAGCAGTTATGAACTGGCAAGAGCCAAAGACGCCTACAGAGATTCGTAGCTTCCTGGGATTGGCAGGATATTACAGGCGTTTCATTGAAATTTTTTCAAGGATTGCTGCACCCCTAACTTCCTTGACCAAGAAGAAAGTAAAGTTCGTTTGGGGCCCTAAGCAGCAAGAATCCTTCGATATCCTTAAGCAAAAGCTGAGCAACGCCCCAGTACTGACGTTGCCAGATGGAATAGAAGATTTTGTGGTTTACTGCGATGCATCGCACACTGGCATGGGGTGTGTGCTTATGCAGAAAGGAAAGGTTATTGCCTATGCATCACGACAGTTAAAAGTGCATGAAAAGAATTACACCACCCACGACTTAGAGTTGGGTGCCGTTGTATTCGCACTAAAACTGTGGAGGCATTATCTATATGGAATCAAGTGTGTGATCTATTCTGATCACAAGAGCCTCCAGCACCTGTTTAATCAGAAAGAATTAAACATGAGGCAACGCCGTTGGATGGAAACTTTAAACGATTATGATTGTGAAATAAGATACCATCCCGGCAAGGCGAATGTAGTCGCCGATGCCTTGAGTCGAAAGGAGAGGGTGAAACCCATCCGAATCAATGCCAAGCGCATGGAGATAAAGAATAATTTGATTGAAAGGTTGTTAGCTGCACAGAAGGAAGCTGTGCTGGAAGCTAACTATCCTAATGAAAAGTTAGGAGTAACTGAGGAGCAGTTAACTCTTAGCAAGGACGGAATTCTAAGATTAAATGGACGAATATGGGTTCCAATTTATGGAGGACTTCGAGATGTCATCCTCCAGGAAGCCCATAGTTCCAAATACTCCGTTCATCCTGGAGCTGATAAGATGTACCAGGATCTAAAGGCAAATTATTGGTGGATAGGCTTGAAAAAGTCTGTAGCCACCTATGTAGCTAAATGCTTGTCATGTGCGCAAGTCAAAGCCGAGCATCAGAAACCATCAGGCTTGCTACAACAGCCTGAACTTCCTGCTTGGAAGTGGGAAATGGTAACTATGGATTTTATTACCAAGTTACCCAAGACAAGGAAAGGAAATGATACAATATGGGTCATAGTTGATAGACTGACTAAGTCAGCACATTTCTTACCCATCAAGGAGACTTATAGCTCCGACATGTTAGCCCAGTTGTACGTTGATAAGATTGTAGCCTTACATGGCATACATGTGTCTATTATCTCTGACCGAGATACTAGATACACGTCACATTTTTGGAAGAGTTTCCAACAATCTTTGGGCACACGTTTGAATTTTAGTACGGCTTATCATCCTCAGACTGACGGTCAGAGTGAGCGTACTATTCAAACGTTGGAAGACATGCTACGTGCATGTGCGATCGATTTGGGTGGTAGTTGGGATAAGAAACTACCGTTAATCGAATTCTCCTACAACAATAGCTACCATACCAGCATTAAGGCTACGCCCTTCGAGGCATTATACGGTAGAAAGTGTAGATCGCCCGTTTGTTGGGCGAAAGTTGGAGACGTCCAATTATCAGGACCAGAGATAGTGTTCGAGACGACGGACAAGATTGTCCAGATTCGTGACCGTCTCAAAGCTGCTCGTGATAGGCAGAAGAGTTACGCAGATCCAAAGCGTAAAGCTTTTCACTTCGAAGTAGGTGACAAAGTGTTACTTAAAGTATCACCCTAGAAGGGGGTGATGAGATTTGGTAAGAAAGGCAAGTTAAGCCCGAGATACATAGGACCTTTCGAGGTTATCGAACGTGTCGGGTCGGTTGCCTATAAGTTAAACTTACCGGAAGAGCTCAGTGGAATTCACAATGTGTTCCACATCTGCAATCTGAAAAAGTGCTTCGCTGATGAATCACTGGTTATACCACATACAGATGTGCATATAGATGAGAGCTTAAAATTTGTGGAAAAACCTTTGTCGAGATTTATTTTAAGGGGGTGAGGATGTAACACCTCGAAAATTCACGTCCTATAATGTGTAGACACGTGTCAAATGTTTAAACGTGTGAAAGAAATATTATAGAAGGACTAAAGTTGACAATCATGGAAAGTATGTGGATATACGTATTCTAAATGTCAACAGTGAATAAATATATTATATTAACCCTACAAGATGCTCATACCTTCAAACGAATAAATCATGGATCATACGGAGCTAAAAGTGAGAGATTACAAACTACAGGGGCTAAATGTGTCAACATGTTTAAGTTATACCTCTGAGTGACCTTTTGACAAACTCGAAGCTCTGTAACGGTTAATTATGCTCACTAGAATGCACGATTTAAATTTCATAAAGTTTCGTTATCGTATGAGAAAGTTATGATCAAATTCGTGTGCGAAGGGTTAAAGCGTAAACGTTGAAAGTTAGGACTTTTCGGGTAACAATAAAGTTAACGGGGACTTAACAAAGTGGGTATATGTTTTAAATCCCTTATAGGTCAATTATGAGGGTTCATAATGCAAGAAACAAGTGCCTAATCGAATTTTGAAGATCCAAGGATTAAATAGCAAAAGATCTAAAAATCAGATTTGCTGCAGAAGGGCCTCGCGTCACGCGAGGGTCCCTGGGGGGGGGGGGGGGGTTGGCGTCGCGCTAGGGGTCATCTGATCCCATTTTCTTGGGTTTTTTTCCTGCTATGTGCTTTCTACTCGACTCTTGAACGATTTTCCACATAATGGGCGACCCCTAAATACCTCCTAGGACACTAGGGACACATGTGGGAGTATCGTGGTCACTTGTAGACTTACATGTCAACAAATTGTGGTGATTAAATCACTATAAAAGGCCCTCATGTGCAACAACTTTGATCACACCTTCATCTGCAATTGTGGAGCATTTCTGGAGCTTAGGAGCAGATCCAAGACATCCCTACTCGTGCATAGGACCCTTGTAAGTACCCTTGACCTTCCTCGATTAAGTTTAGCTTAGTTATTTAGCTAAAAGTCAAACCGTCGTAATTACGGTTTGACTTCGAGATTAGTCAACAATGGCTCAGTCATATCTCGAATTAAAAGTAGTTATAAGTTGGTAATTATGTGGGTAATAAACCCTCAAAAGGGTTCCCCCTGATTCCCACTCTAACTAGGTCTAATGTCGGGTCAAACGTGTAATTAAAAAGTCAACAGAAGGTTTAAATTGCAATTTATGCATGATTAGCAATGTAGAGCACATACAACCTGTTTGATCATTAATATAACTTGGTAATTAGTGTAAGAACATGTCTAAACATGTTCAACCCGACAATTTCCTGTTTAGACCCGGTTCGGAACCGAAAGTCGCATAGTTTGACTTATACTTTGACTTTCAGTTCTGACCCGTTTTGGTATGATTTAGAAATACCTAAGACCTTCATTTGGACCAGGTTACATGCTAGTATAACCCTCTGTGATTATACACCTCGGATCATTAGTTATCCAATTAATATGCATGATTCCGTTAATTACTCATATGTTGACCATTATGCCCTTATTACCTTAAAACGTGATTTTTGGAAATGTAAAAGAGTAGAAACTTTAATTACTGATATATAAACTTGTATGCAAAGTTTGACATCAGTTTGAAGTGTAGATTGAGAGTTATGCTCATTAGCGCAAATTGAAAGCTTTATGTTAAATAAACGGCGTATTTAGCGTATAGCCTACTTAAACATACTTTTTGATATCAAATATTTTACCCACTGATGTAATATATTATTTTGGGATTTTTAAAGATTTTTAATTAATTTTAGGCTGAGCATAACTTATAGTCGTAGGCTTAATCCGGTAATTGTCGGTTTTGCCCTTACGGGCCATAAAATGAGTTTTACATATCTAAATGACTCCAAACCTTTTGCTATTGATCACATATGATAAATAAATTATTTTAAGCCTGCTGGAAATATAAAAATATCAGATTTATGTATCAAACCCGGAAATGGCCTCTAATCGCCTTATTAAACGTTTTTAGCGCATAGTATGTACTAAAACTATTTTAAACATACAAGGGTTGATACCTACTGATATTTGAGGCAAATTATAATATTTTAATAGTAAGCAAAGGTTGTTAAAATCAGACTTCAGTTTTGAGCTTTTCGGCTTATGTGAAATTACCAAAATACCCCTACGGGGCATAGTTGGTTATAATTGATAAATTTCACATATATACTTTATCCTACTGTTATAACTTAGTAAAATAAGTATTTTTGCTGATTACATCAGACCTGTAACTCAGGTGAATACTTAAACTCTTTTACAACCTTTTAAATGACCAAACTACCCCTACGGGGCATAGTTTGTGTTTAAATTCGTTTCGGGCATAATAAAAGACATCTTACTGATGTCACAACATATATGAAGCATATTAACTTAGGAAACCTGTAAATGGCTCTCATTATTACCCGTTACGCTTATTACGCGTTCGGTTCAAGTTATGTAACTAGTTTACATAAACTAGCCTAAACGGGTCAAACCTTATCGTTTTATCTCAAAATACAGAGTGTGTATGAAATACCCATATTAAGCAAGTCTCCGAACTTGTCGGGTCTAAATCACATTCTATCCGGTCTTCGCTTAATAGTGCGTACGAACCGTATCATTGAAACTAACCGGTCTAAGCTAAGGCTTAATTAAGGACCCGTTAGAAATCTAATAGGTTATTATAAACCTTCGTTCCAGATTAGGAGCCCAGTAAAAGTACTTGCATTTGCTGTATTTGATTGATACTTTGCTCAGGTAAATACTCTTAACTTATTTTCCCTATACGGGCTTGGGGCACGGTACTATAAAACTACCGCTTGGTCGGGTATGTAGTCATTTAAATCGGATTGTGATTAATGTATTTACATAACCCGCTTTATTCTGTATTATTTGATGTATGGCCCTTGGGGGTTAAATGACCATGTCCCGGATATCCTTGGCATCATTTTACGAAATGGCCACGACCTAAGCACGGGGTGTAGGCGTACACCTGACAGATGCATTATGTAAAAACTGGTAATCCACTAAAGGAATCAACCTTGTGGGCATTATACCTGTGGCGTGTCAGTTAACTTAAACCGGCTCTTCTAACCGGTGCTAATGGACGGCAAATAAGTAAATCTGTATACAAGATTATATACAAATAATTGCCCCAAGTTATAAAGATATTTTATGCCGAAGTGCATTCAAATCAATTTGCAAACTCTTTTCAAAACGAGTCAGTTGAGTTGTATTTACCAGTGTAAACTGACGTATTTTCCAAAAAGGTTAAGTGCAGGTGCTAGACGAAATAGGCTGGCTACTCCAGGCATCATTACTCAAGTCTCGCAAGCTCTAGATATCAAAGTCTGTTGAACTATTGTTTATATTTCATTTTCGATCCTTCTGTGGATAAACTTCCGAATATTGTGACATTTGATATTACAATATTAAATTCGGTTGTATTATATCTTTTAAAATTGCTTCCGCTGTGCATATTAAATATTGTGTTGTTTGACTATTATGTTGCCAACCACGTCACGATACTCCCCACCGGGCCCACCGGTGACACGTGGAAAGTCGGGGTGTGACACTTGGAGAGTTTCCAATTTACAGCTTCCTTTGCCATTTGCCCATATGACCCGGCAGGGCCCTTCCCAATTGGGACCTAGTTTTCCGGTGCTCTCCTCCTGTAGGCTGACTTCGTTTGCTCTTAGGACCAAATCCCCCGGGACGAGCCTAAGCTTTTTCATCTTGGCATTGTAATAGCTTTCCAACTGCTTCTTATACTTGGCCTCCCTGACCGCTGCCACTTCTCTCCTTTCTTCCAGCAAGTTCAGGTTCATCCGGAGGTCCTGTTCGTTCTCTGCCTCCCTGAGCTTCATTCTTGCAGTCGGGGATCCTATTTCAGCCGGGATAACTGCCTCCGTCCCGTAAGTTAAGCTAAAAGGAGTTTCCCCGTTGCAGTCCTTGGGGGTGGTCCTGTACGCCCAGAGTACAAATGGTAGCTCCTCCAGCCATCCTTTTTGTTTCCTCCCTAGTCTTCCATTCATCCCTTTGATAACGCTTTGGTTGGCTCTTTCTACCAGCAAATTGGACACCGTTATCACTTACCAGCTCTTTTGGGACCCCGTACCTGCAAATGATGTTGTCTAATACAAATCGCCTCATCTGTTCCCCGGTTATTTTTGCCAAGGGCCTTGCTTCGATCCACTTGGTGAAATAATCAATAGCAACCACCACATACTTGACTCCTCCTGGACCCTCCGGAAATGGCCCAATTATGTCGATGGCCCACTTTTGGAAGGGCCAGGACGTCGAGACTGGTATCATCGGGTGTTTGTGTCGATGAGTCATAGGTGCATGCACCTGGCAATTGTCACATTTCTTAATTTCTTCGGATGCGGTTTCGTACATTCGAGGCCAATAGAACCCCGCATTCATTGCCTTTACTACTACTGTCCTTGGCCCCGAATGCATTCCACAAATCCCCTCATGTATCTCCCTAATCACATACTCAGCTTCCTCCATGTCAACACACTTCAGGGATGGACCCAGGTACGATCTTCGGTATAGTTCCCCATCAACCAACTCATATAGCAAGGCCTTTACCCTTACCTTCCTAGCTGCCCAGTCTCTGAGGAATTTTACAATTGGTGTCATCCATGTTTCTTGTGCGTTTTCAACTGCAGCTACATTCTATGTGCTGAGGGAAGGAGAGGTTAGGACTTCCACTTTGACTTCTCTTGCTAGGTGATCAAATGCTACTGAGGCCAGCTCACTGAGGGCATCAGACTTTCTGTTTCACCCGCGGGGGATGTATTCCAGCTTAAAAGTTTTGAATCTCTTGGCCGTCTGTTTTACTTTTGCCACGTATTGAGCCATGGTGCTGTTTTTGGCCTCGTATTCTCCTTTGTATTGCTTGACTACCAACTGTGAGTCAGTGCTGGCTTCCACATGCTTTGCTTTCATCTTTTTCGCCAGCCTCATTCCTGCTAAAAGGGCTTCATATTCTGCAGTATTGTTGGTGTTTTCGAAGTCCAGTCTTATGGCATAGGTTAGCTCAACTCCTTTAGGGCTTATCAAAGTAATACCTGCTCCGCTCCCTTCTTCGCTGGAGTGTAACACCCGTTCTTATTATTCAAGGTTTAACGTATATTTTACGAAAAACAATCATGTAATTACGATTACATATACTCAATGTTGTAGAAGGCGCTAGGCGCTAGTCGGGCGGTGAGGTACAGCCTAGGGATTAATCGGGATTAATAGGGATTAATCGGGATTAATCGGAATGGGATTTCTATGTATAATTTTATAAATTTATATATATATATAGAGATAACTTTATACTTTTTATTAATAAATTTACAAGTTTAGGAACCATAATGTAAACTTGTAAAAGATAGAGGGGTTAAATCTTAAAAAAACCTAAACTTAATATAACCTAATCCCACCCACGTATACCATAGGCCGCCTCTAACCCATCCTCTTGAATCCCCTGTTCTGCAAGTTATCACTTATCAAGATTCAAGACACACACATTACATCTTTCCCTCCTCTCTCTCGGTTATGTATCCGGCGACAACCACAGAGAACCGGCCGACTGCCAGTGGTTAACTTCTTTAGGCGAGACACCCCACATCTCTATACGGTATCTAATCAATTAGTTCTTCAATGTGGTTCGATTTTGCACAATAAAGATGAGTTCAGATCCAATTTTGGTTCGAATCAAGGTAAGAACCTTTTCCTCTTCGACTGTTTTGGTTTGATTTTGGCCATTATAATCCGATTTTGACCCACTTCAACTAAAATTTGGGCTCTTGAAGGTGAAAATTTGGGTTTATTAAGTCAAAATACCTGGGCCGATTAGTCCGATTAGTCCGATTATGACCGACTTTTGACCGATTTTCACCGACTGTTGACCGATTTTGACCTGGACCGATTTTTTGACCGACTAGCTCATTTTTAGGCGATGACCCACCGATGAGCGTTTAATCGCCGCCTAGGCGGCGCCTAGGCGCGATTTCTGCAACATTGCATATACTTCGGAAATACGGGTTTACTAAAACTTTTGCAAATCCTAAGTTATTCTACATCACGTGGTTGAATTCGTTGTTTAAAATTTACAACGTGGCAAAGTGCGGAAGCGTGTATCTATATCGTGTTCGGTTCTTCGTTGAGCTTGATCGTCTTCCAGCATCCCAAAGTGTATCTATATCGTGTTCGGTTCTTCCTTATTCTTATGATATTCATAATTTCAATAATTCCTATCATATTAGGTTCAAGTCACGGGTTTCTTACGTATCATAAACCCGTTTATGCTCATTTGCGTATTTTGACCCGTTAAGGGTATTTAGACATATTTTGAGCATGAAACGCTTTCATTCGTTTCTAGCGTTATTATACAACATTTCTTATCAAGTAATCTTCCACCACAACTATATTTGTGATGGACTTAATGAGGTGATCTATATAATCCGAGTTTTTCTCGTCGGATTGCTAATTTACGACAAAGATTCATATTGAGTCATTTGACCGAAGATTTACATCTTTCGCTTCTTACACTTATTCCAATTATTTATTTGATCATAAAACTCGTTTCAAAACTACCTTTAAAAGTCGTTTGTTGAAATTAGCTTATAAGGGCGTTTTAGTCCATTTAGCCAATCATATACGATGAAGGACTTTTGAAAGTATATTTGACCCATAAACCCTCTTTTAACTTATGATATTGTTTGAAAATTCATTAAGCTTTCCAAACGCAATGTTCATTATTTAAAACATTTGGTTTACTTATCAAGTAACCAAATGTCTATGTTGACTACCTTTAACACTCCTTGAACCACATGTTCTAAATGAGTGTTACTCTATTTCACATACCTGGCGCGGATCAATATATTGACCCGTTTTTAATACCTTGCTTTTATGATTGCAAATTCTTAGCGTTGCGAATATCCATTTGACATTTACTCCTGAAATAATATAACTCGACAATATTTATTAGTCGTTATTGTCAAAAGGTGATACCTTCACCTTTTGACCCATTTGGTCTAAGTGACCGATTTTGTTGGCAAGATGATATTTATTACCATCTCATCTACATGACTCGCTCTGGTTTACATCGTGCGGTCATTTCACTTATTAATCGTTTCTTAACGATTTTTAGTCTATCATGGCTTACGTCCTACCGTGTCTTTCAAAACCAATAGTTATGGTCAACGCATGACCACTTTACCGTTTTACCCTTATTGTTTGTTTTGGTTTACCCTATAAGGTAATCATTCCAAAAGTTCATTTTTCCAATTTGTCATAAAAAGATCGAATTACCGATTTAACTCCTTTTAAACCATTAACATGGTTTCTTATTATGCTCGACTATCTTGTTCCGTACGTCTACACGCCGGAACATCACACCTCGATTTTGTATTCAACTTATTCATAACTAACACGATAAGAGAATATTCTGAAATATAAGACTAGTGTAAGCTATACTTACCTT
>JARYGA010040913.1:0-26947 GCA_030545235.1 Helianthus tuberosus | reverse complement strand
AAATAGCAACTTTGGTACGAAATGGATGTCTATTTCGTACGAAATGAAGTTCCAAGGTTGATTTCGTGCAAAATGAGGTTCTCAAGATTGATTTCGTGCGGAATGAACTTCAATAGGTTGATTCCGTGTGAAATGGACTTCTCAAATTTGATTCCGTGCGAAATGATGCTCGACTATTCCGTGCGAAATGATGATGACATCATCCTGTCGGCCACATTTTTGTCCAATTGATCTGGTTTTAGGTTGAATTTTTGGTCCAATTCTTTCAAGGATTAGTTAAAACTATGTTTTACGTGATATATGTGAAATTTAAGCCATTTTAACCGTAAAATCTCGTTTAATTTTTTAGAAGAATGAGTAGAAGTAAGAAAATCTGATGAAAACAAGCTGAATTGGTATGCACTCTTCGTCCTGAGCCCTGATACCACTTGTTGGATCGTCGTATGACCCGAATGAGTCGTTCAGAAGAGTTTTCAATCCATATCAAAGGCGGAATCAATGATATAGACGTGATTACAGCTTGATTCTCCCTAATTATCTTCTTTTATAGATTTCAAAGCTTTTACAGATCAGTTGACAAATCGGCAGCACCTCGGCTCTGAAATCGGAAAGTTACAAATGATGAACCAGGCTCGACTATATATAGAGGTGGCATTTCGTACGAAATGACTTGTTCATTTCGTGCGAAATGACCCATTTACATGCAAACCCTAATTCTTATCTTGCTGAGCACTAGTTTATCCTATCTAGACATTAGACTCGATAAAGACGAAGTTAACAGACATTTATACACCAACAGACTCCCCCTTGGATGTTGACGAAGTCTTCAGCATCGAGTCTTCAGTCTTTTCTTTCTTTCCAAAATGTCTGACACTATAAGCTTCCTTCAATCTCTTTATCTTCTAATCATCAGCAGCTAGCACTCAAACCTAACTTTGACAATCTTCAAACTCCCCTTTGAATGTTGATCCAAAAATTTTTTAGACTCCCCCTTTCAATAAGCTGGGATAGAATTCTGGTTCAAATTTTGCTCAAACTTAGCCATGGGGATCTTGCTTTGCTACTTTCACATAATCAAACCTGTTCCCTGCTTCTCAGAAATTTGACATTACAATTTATTCTCTGTTTTTACTTCATTTGTTGCTTTTATCAGTTTTTAATAATCCACATAAATATCTAGGTCCAAGTTAATGACCCTAGGCACTTAACTTGTCTACCAAGTCCAACTTAATGACCTTGGTTGATCTGAAACAAAACAAACCTGACTTTTGTTCAACATAGTTCAAAACATTTTTCTGAAAATTACAAGTTTCAACTCAATGAACTTGTTTTAACTTTTCATTTTCACAAGTTTAACATATTAAGCTCACAACTCTTCTGTCCAGCTCAGAAACTTCCTGCATCTGCATCAAACTGTGAATCTGAAGATCAGCTTTCCACTTTGGTTTATCGGAAAAAATAAAGCAGAAATATAAAATCTTTTTGGATTTTGAATAAAGTTTCTATACTAGAATGCTAAACAGAAATAAAATGCTGTAAATGTAAACTATTTACAAACAAATTTTGGTGAGCGTGTTAGGGAATCATATCAGCTGTCGACAAGTCATGAGTACCGTTAAGCTTTGATTTCATATTCAGAATTAAACAATTCGCTTAGATTGTCGATATACTGATCCTCTTAAATTCTCTCATAAATTTCAATCTGTCCAGGATACGAATTTAGTGTTTTAGAGACTTAGCTTATACGTGTGTACCACCTCAGAATATACTCCCGTATCCAGACTACTATATTCAGTCTTACAGGTGAGTGCACACTAGTAATATCTGTAAAGGGTTAATTTGTTGAAACCATGAGAGCTCAGGCTATTGCTTCCGCAAAATCAGAGAGATGATGGCTCAACTATTAGGTGGGTCCCCTTTGGGGATCTTCTTTTACAACAGCACATGATTAGCATTTTTCAATGTTTCATCATTTTTTATGCTGAGGGCGGGCTTTATGATAAAGCTGTGCAAAGTATTATACGAGGACTAGGTTATTGCTCCCGCAAAATCAGAAGTCCAGGTATAATACCCCAGATATTACCACGTACAAAGACCTAGTATGTCAGAAATAGAGCCTTTCAAACAAGATTTCGGGGGTTACCCATATATCCGAGAGATGTTCCCCACGTAAAAACAAGTTATGATTTAGGTTTATATCCCGAACAAACCTACTAAATGTGTAAAAACCTATCGGCATATCATCAGCGAGACTGCTTAAGTCTTTTAAACTTTTCCATATCTTTAGCATACCGTAACTGTCAAGCCGATGTACTATAATTTTCCCTTTTTACACAAACTCTTTTTCAGTTTTCTATTGTTTTTGCATTTTGAAATATCTCATGTTTTTGGATTTTGAAATTTTTTTTACTGTTTTTGTATTTTCTGAAAAATATTAACCTACCTCCTCCTAATACCAAAACAAGTAAAAAATCGACAAACCATTGCAGATTGCTTCTCAACATCATCTACAGTAGTACTTTCATCTATGCCAAGAATCTCATCCAACACCGATAAAAGCTTCATACCGTTCAATTTTAAAAGATATTGAAAACGAGTTTTATCAAACGCTTTGGTATGTAAATCAGCTTTTTGTTCGTCAGTGTGGATTTTCTCAATTCGTATCAACTTCTTCTCGAAACAGTCTCGGATGAAGTGATGACGAATTTCAATGTGTTTCGTTTTAGCATGATGAACATGATTTTTTGTAATGTTTATCGCTGTCTCATTATCAACAAAGATATGGGTGTTAAGAAATTGCAAACCGTAGTCTCTCATCTGTTGCTGGATCCACAGGATCTGAGAGCAGCAGCTGCTAGTAGATACATACTCGGCTTCACATGTGGATAAAGCTACAGAGGTCTGCTTTTTGCATTGCCAGGTAACCAATCGTGATGTTAGACCGAAATCTTGCTGCGTGGAAGGTTGGATACATGATATCGGGTCTAGAAGCTGTCCCAAATTTCTCTAAAATATCATGAACATACTTCGTATGATGTATGAAAATTCCCTTAGGCAGCTGATCAACCTGAAGTCCCAAGAAGAATTTCATCTCACCCATCGATGACATTTCAAATTTTTGCTTCATAACTCTTTCAAAATCTTTGCACAGATTTTCATTTGTTGACCCAAATATGATGTCGTCCACGTATATTTGAACTATCAGAAGATGTCCGTCGACTTGTTTAGTGAAGAGAGTAGCATCCACTTTTCCACGGATGAAGCTGTTGGCAAGAAAATGTTGAGACAATGTCTCGTACCAGGCTCTCGGGGCCTGGTGTAAACCATACAGCGCTTTATCCAGTAAATAAACCTTGTCTTTGTGGATTGGATCGGTGAAGCCCGGTGGCTGTCCGACATATACCTCCTCTTTTACGTTTCCATATAGAAACGCTGATTTAACGTCTAGCTGATAAACTTTAAAACCTTTCCAAGATGCAAATGCTAGGAAGATTCTGATTGCTTCAAGTCTAGCAACCGCAACATACACTTCAGTGAAATCTATACCCTCCTGCTGACTAAAGCCCTGGACTACGAGTCGAGCTTTGTTACGAATAATAACCCCTCGATCGTCCCTCTTGCACTTGAACACCCACTTGGTGTTTATCTTCCTGTGACCATCTGGCAAGTCTACCAATTTCCACACTCCTAACTTCTCAAACTGACTCAGCTCCTCTTGCATCGCGTTGACCCAAGAATCTTCAGTTAGTGATTCCTTATATGTTCATGGTTCAATCTACGAGATAAAACAACTAAGTGAAAACTCAGTTTGTAACGGAGCAATTGTAGAAAAAAACAAGTATGGCCTTGGTCAATTTGACGTCTAGTGCGAACGCCTGATTGTAATTCTCCAATAATCAACTCTTCTGGATGGTACGAAAGAGTTCTCGACATCACCTCGCCTGGAACATCTACCTCGCCTTCCAAATTTGTGACATTCTGATTTGCACCTGTTCACTGACTGGAATTGTTTGACTTGATATCTGGATCTGCTCCCCCTCAGAGTCTGAATCACCACGATCGAATATTGGTCTATCTTCAGATTCTAGATTATCGTTGACTGTCGTCTGATTGTCAAGAGTTTGCTGAATATCATCATGTTCTCCAGCATTACTTGGACCAGCTTCATCGTCATTGGAAGCTTGATATTGACGTCTAGAAGACTCAGGTGGAAATCTTTCTTGTGATGCTTCATATTCTCTCAGAATATCCAACTCGTCAAAGAAATCTGGTTCTTCTTCTATATCAAACGAATCCCACAAAGTATCGTAATTAAAACGCCATGAGTTGCCAAGATTCTGAGGTGGCATGGTATAACTTTGACACTCAACATTATGTGCTTCGATGATCCGCTTTAAGCTTGGAACAAAGACTCGTTTCAATGAACTTGCATAACCCACGAAAATTCCCTCAATGCTCTTTGCACTAAATTTACCATAAGGTTCTAGAACTGTACAGGGAGACCCAAACAGTTCCAGATACTTCAGGTTAGGTTTGCGGTTGTTGATCAGCTCGAAACATGTCTTGTTGAATTTCTTCATTGTAAGAACCCGGTTGAGTGTATAGCAAGCGGCTGATACTGCTTCTGCCCAAAAGTTGACAGGTAATTTCGAATCAGCAAGCATTGTCCTAGCTGTTTCAATTAGCGTCCTGTTCTTTCTTTCAGCTACTCCATTTTGTTGTGGAGTGTAAGGAGCACTAAATTCTTGCAATATACCTCTCTCATCACAATACTCTTCCATCTTGTTATTCTTGAACTTTGTACCGTTGTCACTCCTTATTCTTCTGATTCGAGTTTGGTACAAGTTTTCAATTTTTCGGAACAACGTCATCAAACTTTCAAATGTCTCATCCTTTGTTTTCAGAAATGATACCCACGAAAATCTCGAGTAGTCGTCTGTTACTACTAGACAGTAGAGATCACCAGTTATGCTTTTGACGTTCACTGGACCAAAGAGATCCATATGAAGTCTCTCTAACGGTCTCGAGACTGAGTTAACTTTCTTCTCAGGGTGAGATTTCTTCTTTTGCTTGCCTTTGATACAGCTAATGCACTCCCCCTCAAGATGAAAACCTTTCACATGAACACCATTTACTAAGTCGTTATGTACCAAGTGATTCATTTTTCGCAGGTGAATGTGGCCCATCTTTCGATGCCATAATTGTGATTCTTTTTCCGTTGCTCTTGACATAAAATAGTGAGCCTGACCCGTGGTAGTAGTTGCTACACTCATGTCCAACACATACAGATCATTGACTCTAGGTGCTCTCATGATGACCCACTCTTCGGGAACAACAAATCCTGGTTTCAATATCAAACATTCCTTATCTGTAAAGTGCGTTGTGTACATACGATCACAGATCTGAGAAATACTCAGAAGATTGTTTTCAAGCTCGTTGATGTAGTTTACTCTCTCAAATGTAATAGTTCCATTTGATAAAGTTCCTTCACCAACTATTCGACCACCTTGATTGCCTGCAAATCCCACATATCCTCCATTAAACCCTCGAACATCGTACAGTAGGGTCTTCTTCCCCGTCTTGTGCCGAGAAGCTCCACTATCCATAATCCAACATGAAACGGATCTTGGAAGCTCCTGCACATATCACAAATACTTAGTTAGATTTTGATGCCACCCAATCCTCTTTTGACTCAGGGACTTTGATGTGAGTTTTAGCAGTGTAAAGTGGCGGAAAATTTTTGCCATTCATCTTTAAGCTCTCTTCAGACCCAATCTCAACCTCTTTGTATAAAAAGAAATCATTTTTAGGAGGTTGACCAGATGATTGGTCTTTCTTTGGTACATACTTCTTTTCAGAAGCAGTAGACTCTTGTTTCTCAAGTTTCTCATAGTAATCCACAGGAACATTCATCTTTACCGGAGTGGTAGAGGATGATTGTTTTTCCATCTCAGAAACCTTTGGTTTTGGAGAACTTGATTTCTTTTCAACTGATTTTGGCTTCCATGCTTGTTGAGGCGAAGCAACCCGTTTGTAAAATTTATCAGTTTTAGTTACCACATTCTTTACGGGTTCAGTTTTGATCTTGGTGTTTTCATTTTTCAAAACTTTCTTCTCAACAACCATTGGAGCTTTGCCTTTTGCATCAACTTTCTTTTTTTGACTCTCAGCAACTTCAGACTTAGGCTTTAAGTTGGTGCACTTTCGTGCAATGTGTCCAACTTTGTTGCACTTAAAGCATGTACGGGTGTCAACAACCCGACTTGTGCCTTCGGTCTGAGGCTGTGAGGCCTTCTTTTAAAAAAACTCTTCATTTGATTTTGAAAAAATCTCAGATTCTTGCTCGGAATGAGAACTCGAGCTTTTTACAAACACCTTTTTCTCAACAAACTTCTTGTTTTGAAAATTCCTTCTTTGATAATTCTTACCACCCTTATAACCACCCGACCATTTGTTTTGATTGTTGTTAGAAAAACGAGGCGGTACAACAGGTTTCTTGTAGTAAGCTTTATCTTTTTCAAAGTTTAATTGCCTTTTGGAACGTTTCAAACCTTCGATTTCACAGACATCAAACTCAACCAGTTTAAAAACATTTTTCAATTTGTCGACATTCACATTTTCCAATGGAAATTCAATATCCGAATAAAACTTATCCGATCCCGACATATTTTAAATCACAAGATTAGGTTCTTCACTTAAGTTGTTTTTGGATGTTAATTTTGAAATATATTTATCCAAGAAACATTCTTCATCCTCAGTTGAGTCACTTTCAGATTTCAAAACATTTTCAGCCATGCTTATAACAATTTCGGACTGAACACTGTGTTCATCGGATGATGAAGTGAATGTGACGTCAATTGATTCTGGAAGTTTAACTTCAGTTGTGTCATTTTCATTAACCAACCCGGACTTTTTCTTTGAAAAGTTATTCAATACTGGCGGTGGAACCTGATGATACCCAACCCCAGTTCCGTCCTAATAAACATCTTCGCCGGCTTTGTTCTTCCCAATTGGTTTAGGAACGATATGTTGAAGAACAAAACTTGCGGAGTTGTAACTGTTCAGTTTCAGATTAATACGCTCATTCTCAATCTTAGCTTCCTGAACCTGAAGCTTCAGATTAGCAATCTCATCCAACTGTTGGTTGATTTGCTCTTCTTTTGACCGAAGTACTCCTGACAGTTGCAAATTTTCTTTGTTTGTTTTACCATTTCTTTCATCAGAATCTTTTACCGTTCTTTTTAACTTCTCATAATTTTCTAAAATTTGACGACTTTCATGAATGAATTTTTCATTTTCTTTCCTGATTCGTTCTACGTCAATTTTATCATTTTCTATTTTCTTAGTTAATTCTTTTAAACGATCATTTGAAGCTTTTAACATTTTGTCATGGTTTAAGATCTGTTTTTCAACATCTCTGACTCTTTCTGTCAGTTCTTCAGTGTTTTTACCGCTGAGGTAAGCAAGTGTACTACAAACCTTGCAATCTTTCATGCAATTTTTGCAGTTGCTCTCAATTTTAGCTTTCTTACCTGACTCATCGATTGAATCATTTGAACTGACCTTGCTTTTAGACTCAGTTCCAGACTCAGAAACTACCTCTAGCTCTTTTGCTGCAAGTACTTTGTCAGCCATTTGCTTTAGATTTTCTGCGGTGAATTCTTTCGATGTGTCAATTATCCCGTCATCAAATTTCTTTGGCTACGACTTTTTCTCTTTTTCTTTTACTTCAGCTTCTCCTCCTCCCCGCCACATTCTCTGTCTTGCTTCTTCTTGTTCTGCAATTTGCTGGGTAAGAGTCTCAACACTTATAGAATCTGGATCAACAACTATATTCCTTTAGGATCTAGATAACATTCTCTATCAGGATCCCATCTATTTGCCTTTTTCGCTTCTTTCCATGTTTGATAGATTCTGCTTTTCATGAATTGAGCTGACACCTTTCTGTTAATGTATTTCACTTCTTCTGTTCTGGTATCTTTGAAAGGAACAATCTTTGTCACGAATGCATAACCTACTGCATCTTCTTCCGGCAACACATCACTCCATTCATTTCCTTCATCGTCATGGATAACAACTAATGCTCTGGATTTTTCTTTGGGATTTTCTTCTATCTGCTTCATTCTGGGGGATTCAGATTTGTTTTGATGATAGATGGCTCTTTTGTAACAATCTTCACGGAATGGATTTGCCGTATCATCAGCATATGCATTTCGACATTCTCTTTTAAAATGTCCCTTTTGTTTACATTTAAAGCACGTGAACTTTGATTTATCAAAACCTAGCTTGGTTGAAGGTCCACCAATAGAATGTCTACCAGTAATCTCCATGAATATTTGCGCTCTCCTAACCGCACTCGCCATACACCACCTGATAACAATCAACTCCATCTCCTCTGGGTCGATCTGATCATAATCTTCCTTGGTGAGGTTAGTGTTTCCAATCTTTCCCGCTACGAGGCTTTCATAAGATTCTAAGACAGATGCCAAAAACACCATTTGCTGCTTGGCGGATTCTTCACTGAAATTCTGTGCATTCTTGAGATCCACAGCAATGTTGCACTGAAACAGATTCTTCGGAACTGATTGACTTTGAGCAGTTGAAGATGACTGATGTGTGTGAAGTGTATATATAAGTTTAAGTATATTTTAAGCCCTTTTTACACTTTTTGTAGCCAAGTTTTAAATTTATAAAACACGATATTTACTAACACTAAACACACATATGGGCAAGTGCACCCATCGTGAGCGTAGTATAGTGTTGGTAAGATACCAAGGTCGTCCAAGGACACAAGAGCTTTTAATACTGGTTTATCCTCAACGTCTAATCAAATAAAAAATTTAGAAAAAGGTTTTAAACTAAGAAAAATAAAACTAACTAAAATGATGAAAATAAAATAAAAAGAAAAACAGATAGACAAGATGAATCACTTGGCTCCGACTCGTGTATAGTGTAACCTTTGATTATTTCCGCACTTTTGCACTTTTTAAGAGATTATCTTAGTTATTGTAGTAGGCCCCTCTTTTGAAGGTGACGTTACCCTCAACCCAGTAGTTTGAGTCAGCAAGGATACAATCCTAAAGGGTCGGATTATTGAAAGATAATTAATTAAGTTATTAATGCATATTATGGTAGGCCCCTCTTTTGAAGGTGACGTTACCCTCGGCTAAGTAGTCTGAGTCAGCAGGGATACAGTCCTAAGTAGCCGGGTTAAAGTATTAATAGTAGCTTACATATGAGGGGGTCTAAGAGTTTGGACCCCTGCCATCCAATACCGTTAAGTATTGAAGGAGGTCCTACTAAATTTGACCCAGGTCCTTGCATGATCTATACACTGAACAAGGCAAGACTTTTACCAAACCGTTCCCTTAACCCCCGACCAGGTAGCCAACATACCTCCATATAGACCGTGGAGATATGAATGGTGAAAATCTTTTATTTTATATAGACAGTAAAATAATTTCAAGACACCACGGACAAACGATAAGGAAAAATCACCTTCAACATAAGAAACTAGTTATTAAAGTCATTACTACAAAACCAAGTAAAAAGTGCGAAAAGATTAAAAAAAAAAAGTATTACACTAGACACTTTGTCTTCACCAAGTGATGTAAGAGACTTAGGCAAACATGGCCTTGATTGTCAAGAACTCTTACGATCAATCTTGGATCCCGAGACGACTCACACACTCTATGATGGACAATGGATGATGGTGGTGGATGATGGTGTTATGGTGGTGGTGGGTGGTGGGTGAAGTGTGAGAGAGGTGGTGTGCCAAGGGATGGTTTGAGCTTGAGCCAAGCACTCCTATTTATAGGCTGAACAGAAGCTCGGGCACGGCCCCGTGTCCATCCTCTTCTTTGTCTTCATTAATTGCACTTTGTCTGCATTAGTTGACCACGCCCCCGTGTCCGCTGGGCACGCCCCCGTGTGCAGAAGCATATCTGTACTATCAAGATTTGCCTGGATTCTGCGAATCTTATAGTTGACCATGGCCCCGAGTCCGCTGAGCACGGCCCCGTGGTGGGCGATAGAAGCTTCTACAGCTTTGTCTTTTCTGCTGGGACTTGGGCACGCCCCCGTGTTCACTGAGCACGGGGCGTGTTCAGCCTTCTGTTTTCTTGTTTTGCTTGGGAATATGCTGTCGTGAGGTCGGGCATGTCACGTTTGTTCCTTTTCTTGTATTTATGTTAGATTTAGCTGTCTTTTTACTTCTTTTGTTAATTTAAGCTCATTTAATCCTGAAAATACAAAAGGAAGACAAAAGCACACTTTTTCCAACATTAGTACTAAAAAATGGTTAGTTTTATGCCACAATTGATGTAATTTATATGTTGCATTTTGCACACATCAAATACCCCCACACTTGAATCTTTGCTTGTCCTCAAGCAAAACTCTTTATAATGTGGCTTTACACTCCCAAATGGAATGGGTAGAAGAGAAGATTTTTGGGCTTGTCATAGAGTGTCGGGATTTCCAAGATTCTTTATGAAATTTTATTTTTATTTATTTACAATCCTATTCGTCATGATTTATTTAAAACTTTTCATAAGATAAATTACTTATTAGGGCATAGCATGCCTCTTTAAAATTCTATTTATATACAAGTTCACATACCTCACGGGGGATCACTCAACACGCGGCCGAAGATGTATTTTAGTGAATCACTCGAGAGAGGCATGGAACTTACTCCTACCATAGGCTTGCCAAGCAATCAATCCTCTTCCTTTTTAACTATATACCTTTGTAAATATCAAGAGGACTTTTGGGGTGAAGGGTTAGGCTTGGGTTAAAGGTAGGTGGTTGGGTTAGTGGTTAGTGAAAGGGCTAAAAGCGTAACAAGTGTCGGTTTTCGTAAGACTTTTTTTTCAACTTTTATTTTGATGAAGCTTTTATTCAAACAAAGCTATTTTTTATAAACTTGTTTGTTTATTTCTCTTTTGCTTCATCGTCAACATTTTTTTAAGAAAAGTCATACGAAATACCGAGCTTGTTACTAAAATAAAAGGTTAAAAATAAAAAAGGGTTTTGGTGGGTGAAAGGGTGTTTGGTTTGGGTTATGAAATGAAAAGGTTTAGGCTCAAAGGAGCTAACTAGGGGGATTTTGGGTTGGTGGTAAAAAAAAATAATGGTGTAGAAATAAAATGGGTTAGTCCTAATACCTCCATCATTTACTTACTCGGGTTTAAGTTGGTAAGGACCGGGAATGTATCGTCGTGGCATGTTCTAGAGTCGTAAGAACCAAGCGGCTATTCACACAAGAAACGAAAAATGAGCATTTAGTTTAAAGATATGTATTTGTATGCTCAATAAAGGCTCAAAACTCACTTTTGTGGGAATGGGTTTTTATGTAATCAAGTATATATAATCAAATTTTAACTAAGCTTGTCATGCTGTTTCATAATTTTCTTATGTTGGTTCTTTTTATCACGACGCTATCGGTTGTAAATTTATAAAAATATAACCTTTTTAGAACTTGAAATTCCCAAGTTAAACCTAGACAAGTAAAAAAAATGAAAATTTTTGAAAAAAGTTTGGGGTGATTAGCGGTTCCAATAGAGTTTTGTGTAAGGCTTGTTATCAGGACTTGCAAGATTCAAGGTTTTAGCATCCCCCCCACACTTAAATTGCACATTATCCTCAATGTGTCCCAAAAATAAGTTTTTAGGTTGATTGAATGTGTAAAAGGGTGTGAAAAAGAAAAAAAATTGTGTTACTGGGCGTCTGGACACGGCCCCGTGTTGTCCGGGCACGGCCCCGTGTTCAGGTGCCAATAACAAAATTCAAAAGAGAAACAAAAGCCTGGACACGGGGGCGTGTTGGGTGAACACGGCCCGTGTCCAGTTTACCTGAACTGGGTTTTTTTTTCTGCAGACTATGCAGCACGGGGCCGTGTTGGGCGGACACGGCCCGTGCTGAACTTGCTGTTAGTGAAGGAATTTTGTCGGATGGCCATGTTTTCCTGCACGGGTTGCTGGTTCAAGTTTCCCTTGTTATCCTTTGCCATCCCGAGTGTGTTTTATTCCTGAAAATTAAAACTAAACTAGAAAACATAAAAAAAAATTTAATCTAAGCTAAACTAAGGATAGTTCTGCGGAATGCCTCCGTGGTGCGCCACGCTTATAAGGGTCCTTGGCTAGACCCAAAGCCTGGTCATATGTTACCCAAGTGGGATGTTTTGCATCCCATGCTACACCGTCGGATAGCGTCATCCAAGCTTGAGTCTATGACCGTCATGTAGTTGACCGGGTCTTCGTCTTCTACTCTCTTTCCCACTCCAAACTTCACTTCCTTGTCCCCAAACTTCAATGTTAGTGTTCCGTCGTTCATATCCACCACTGCTTGGGCGGTGGCTAGAAATGTCCTCCCGAGGATGAGGGGGACATCGGTGTCTTCTTCCATGTCTAGTATGACAAAGTCGGTCGGGAAGACGAAATTGTCGACTTTGACCAATGGATTTTCAGCGACACCTTGTGGAAATTTGACGGATCTGTCGGCAAGTTGTATGCTCATCTTTGTAGAGCTCGTTTTTCCTAGGCCGAGTCGGTTGAACATTGATGTGGGCATGAGGTTAATGCTAGCCCCAAGATCGGCTAGTGCATTACGAATGGGGGATTCCCCAATCGAGCAAGGAATCGTGAAGCTTCCAGGATCAATTTTCTTTTGTGGGAGTTTGTTGAGTACTAAGGCGGAGCATTCTTCGCCTAAGTTAACTAATTGCAATGATTCAATTTTCCTTTTGTGAGTGAGGAAGTCCCTCATAAATTTTGCATATTTAGGCATTTGGGTTAGGACCTCGATAAAAGAAATATTAACATGCAATTGTTTTAGTAAATTTTCGAACTTTGCGAATTGCTCATCGGTCTTTTGACGAATTAACCGACCGGGATATGGAGCCGGAGGAGTCTTGGTAGGCTCTTGATTTGGTGGAGAAGCCTTTTTTGGTTGGGGCGCGGGTGGAGTCGTGGTTTGGCTGGATTGGCTTCCTTCAGCTGGCGGTAATGGAGCCTCCTCGGGACCCACGGTTCGATTTCTCAATGTGATGAAATGTACTTGCGCTTTTGGGTTGGTTTCGGTATTGCTTGGTAACGCGCCTTGTGGTCTCTCGGAGAAATTTTGAGCTACTTGATTTGATTGTTTTTCAATGTTTTGAATTCTAGCTTGTTGATTTCTAAAATTCGATTCCAATTGCTGAAATCGATTCGAGTTTTTCTTTTCGTTGTCGGAGATGAGGCGAGATACAGTATCTTCAAGCCTTTCTCGTCCACCTTGTTGTTAAGAAAAGTTTTGTGGTTGTTGAAAGTTAGTTCGTTGGTTTTGTTGGTTACTACTATTGCCGGGATCTCTACAACCAAGGTTAGGGTGGTTACACCATCCTTGGTTGTAGGTACCCGTTGGAGGACCCGACGACCTAGGTCCATTATCAATGTAGTTTACCGTTTCCGTTTGATCATCTAATTCTTTCATACAACTCCAATTTTCATGTGGCCCACCACATCCTTCACAAGCCATAACCGAGGTCGTTTTTGCCATTTCTAACTTTTTGATTTTTGAAGAAAGGGCCTAGATTTGGGCTTGTAAAGAAGTGCTTTCATCAACCTTATGGGCGCCCGAGGCAATAGATTTATTGCCTCGGGGAGTGTGCCATTGAAAATTGGTTTGAGTAATTTCCTCAATTTGATTATATATTTCATTTGGGCGATGATTACCTAAAAGTCCCCCGGAGCTAGAATCAAGTGTTTGTCTTGTGTGTGGCAACAACCCATTGAAGAAAGTGGATACTTGTTGCCATACCGCAAGACCATGATGAGGACACTTTCTTAGTAGCTCCTTGAACCTTTCCCAAGTTTCATATAAGGATTCCCCATCTTCTTGTGAATATGTATTAATTTCAGTCATTAATTTAGCCGTTTTAGCAGGGAGGGAAATACTTATATAGAAACTTTTGGGCTAGTTCATCCCAGGTGTTTACCGAGCCAACTGGGAGGGTGTTAAGCCAAGCCTTTGCTTGGTCTTTTAGTGAAAATGGAAACATCCGAAGGCGGATGGCGTCATTTGATGCTCCATTGATCCGAAAGGTATCACATATTTCTAAGAAATTAGTAATATGTAGATGGGGATCCTCGTCCGCAAGCCCATGGAAGGTTGCGGAGTTTTGAAGCATTTGTATCAAATGTGGCCGAAGTTCGAAGTTATTGGCTTCGACATTCGGTGCATTGATAGCGGCGCCGAGATTACCTACAGTTGGTCGTAGGTAATCCATGAGGGTACGTTGGTCCGCCATTGGAAGTGGGTCCCTCGAAACTTTCTCTTGGTTTTAGCTTTAAGTCTTTTTCTGATAAAGCGTTCGGGTTCTTCTAGAGGTTCTTTTATGTCTCTACTAGAACTGGAGCTCATACACTACGTAGGAAGTTCAAATGTGGTGCCTAGGTTCCAAGTCCTGCAACAAAAACAGAAAAGAACGTTGGTCAGAAGGTTCACCACGGCCCCGTGTTCAGCGAACACGGCCCGTGGTCGGAGATACAGTAATTGTTTTCCGGATCCCTGTTACTGGGGAGTTGGACACGGCCCCGTGTTGCACCGACACGGCCCTGTGCTCAGCTCTCTGTAACTCGGAAAATAAAAACTGCCAGTAACAATGCTGGGCACGGCCCGTGTCCGACCAGGCACGGCCCGTGCTGAGCTCTGCAGAAACTGAAAAACTAAGAAAAATCCTAAAAAAATAGAAAAATAAGAAAAAATGATTAGGCCGTTGATTCCTAACTTTCAAAAAATCCTTGTGTCCCCGGCAGCGGCGCCAAAAACTTGATGCGTGTGAAGTGTGTATATAAGTTTAAGTATATTTTAAGCCCTTTTTACACTTTTTTAGCCAAGTTTTAAATTTATAAAACACGATATTTACTAACACTAAACACACATATGGGCAAGTGCACCCATCGTGAGCGTAGTATAGTGTTGGTAAGATACCGAGGTCGTCCAAGGACACAAGAGCTTTTAATACTGGTTTATCCTCAACGTCTAATCAAATCAAAAATTTAGAAAAAGGTTTTAAACTAAGAAAAATAAAACTAACTAAAATGCAGAAAATAAAATAAAAAGAAAAACAGATAGACAAGATGAATCACTTGGCTCCGACTCGTGTATAGTGTAACCTTTGATTATTTCCACACTTTTGCACTTTTTAAGAGATTATCTTAGTTATTGTAGTAGGCCCCTCTTTTGAAGGTGACGTTACCCTCAACCCAGTAGTTTGAGTCAGCAAGGATACAATCCTAAAGGGTCGGATTATTGAAAGATAATTAATTAAGTTATTAATGCATATTATGGTAGGCCCCTCTTTTGAAGGTGACGTTACCCCCGGCTAAGTAGTCTGAGTCAGCAGGGATACAGTCCTAAGTAGCCGGGTTAAAGTATTAATAGTAGCTTACATATGAGGGGGTCAAAGAGTTTGGACCCCCGCCATCCAATATCGTTAAGTATTGAAGGAGGTCCTACTAAATTTGACCCAGGTCCTTGCAGGATCCATACACTAAACAAGGCAAGACTTTTACCAAACCGTTCCCTTAACCCCCGACCAGGTAGCCAACATACCTCCATATAGACCGTGGAGATATGAATAGTGAAAATCTTTTATTTTATATAGACAGTAAAATAATTTCAAGACACCACGGACAAACGATAAGGAAAAATCACATTCAACATAAGAAACTAGTTATTAAAGTCATTAATACAAAACCAAGTAAAAAGTGCGAAAAGATTAAAAATAAAAAGTATTATACTAGATACTTTGACTTCACCAAGTGATGTAAGAGACTTAGGCAAACATGGCCTTGATTGTCAAGAACTCTTACGATCAATCTTGGATCCCGAGACGACTCACACTCTCTATGATGGACAATGGATGAAGGTGGTGGATGATGGTGTTATGGAGGTGGTGGGTGATGGGTGAAGTGTGAGAGAGGTGGTGTGCCAAGGGATGGTTTGAGCTTGAGCCAAGCACTCTTATTTATACTCCATCTCCTCTGGGTCGATCTGATCATAGTCTTCCTTGGTGAGGTTAGTGTTTCCAATCTTTCCCGCTACGAGGCTTTCATAAGATTCTAAGACAGATGCCAAAAACACCATTTGCTGCTTGGCGGATTCTTCACTGAATTTCTGTGCATTCTTGAGATCCACAGCAATGTTGCACTGAAATAGATTCTTCGGAACTGTTTGACTTTGAGCAGTTGAAGATGACCCTCCATGATAACCACTGCTTGGACTTTCTTGATTCATCGTGTTTGAATTTTCTGCTGAAAATGCTGTCTTTGGTGACACAGATTTTGAAATCATACTTCCTCGATAGTACAAATCAACATTCTGCTGATACAAGGAATTGTTGACTTTGTTGGTCTTCCTGATCTCCAATTCATGACTTTCCAATCTTTCGATTAATAGATCAACTGTCAGATCAGTTGATTTTACTGTGTTCTTCAGCATCAAAGCAAAATACTGCCAGTCTTTCTCATCAGGTAGTGAATCAAACAGTTTGTCAACCAATTCTTCCTAAGTATACACAATTCCGTGTCTTGCAAGTTCCATCTTCAAATGACCGAATCTTTCTATCATCTTTGTCGCAAATTCGTTTTTCAAACACCCAAACAGATCAAATTCTTTTCTTAACAATTTCTTTTTGTTTTTAATAATTTCGGCACTACCCACACATTTTATTTTCAGTTTCTCCTATAGATCTCTCGAATCTTTGTACTCGATTAATGAAATAATGTCATCCCTCACAGATTGATGAAGTAAGGCCACACATTTCTGTTCAGAAACAAATCTTTCTACTTCATTCTCTTCTATGTTTTCATAATCCGTTCTTCCCATATCAAAACCATTCTTCATGCTCTTCTAACTTTGATATGCAAAAGCTTTCATCCATTCTTCAAACCTTGTAGCCCATCTATTGTATTCTTCAATTATCATTAGCTTGGGCGGTTTGTTGTAGGTACCATATGCACTATCAACACTCAAAGAATCAGCAATGGTTTTCTTTGCACTCGGATTTGGAGCATTTTCATTTGTGTTACTTGTTGTATCATCTCCTGTGCTTCCCGTGAAAGCAAAAGCGTCACTGAACAGATTCAGAAAATCATCCATCTTCAAGTACCTGAGACAATCAACAAACACTTAGAAATTTTTTTTGGATTTTAAAACAATCTCAAACGAAATGGTTCACGCGGAATGAGTTTCAAACGAAATGAATCTCAAGTAAAATGAACAATCTTCAAACGAAATGACTTCAAGCGGAATGGATTTCACGCGAAATGAGCTTTCACACGAAATGTCGGTTTCAAGCGAAATGGTCTACACACGAAATGCACTTTGGTACGAAATGGATGTCTATTTCGTACGAAATGAAGTTCCAAGGTTGATTTCGTGCGAAATGAGGTTCTCAAGATTGATTTCGTGCGGAATGAACTTCAATAGGTTGATTCTGTGTGAAATGGACTTCTCAAATTTGATTCCGTGCGAAATGATGCTCGACTATTCCGTGCGAAATGATGATGACATCATCCTGTCGGCCACATTTTTGTCCAATTGATCTGGTTTTAGGTTGAATTTTGGTCCAATTCTTTCAAGGATTAGTTAAAACTATGTTTTACGTGATATATGTGAAATTTAAGCTATTTTAACTGTAAAATCTCGTTTAATTTTGAAAAGAATGAGTAGAAGTGAGAAAATCTGATGAAAACAAGCTGAATTGGTATGAACTCTTCGTCCTGAGCTCTGATACCACTTGTTGGATCATCGTATGACCTGAATGAGTCGTTCAGAAGAGTTTTCAATCTATATCAAAGGCGAAATCAATGATATAGACGTGATTACAGCTTGATTCTCCCTAATTATCTTCTTTTATAGATTTCAAAGCTTTTATAGATCAGTTGACAAATCGGCAGCACCTCGGCTCTGAAATCGAAAAGTTACAAATGATGAACCAGGCTCGATTATATATAGAGGTGGCATTTTGTACGAAACCAACAAAACTCATTTCGTGCGAAATAACCCATTTACATGCAAACCCTAATTCTTATCCTGCTGAGCACTGGTTTATCCTATCTAGACATTAGACTCGATAAAGACGAAGTTAACAGACATTTATACACCAACAGTTGATGATTTTTTTTGTCTAAGTTTATGTTTACGTTTGGTGTAAATTCCAGATTTACACTAAGTTTTAGAGAGAAACGGGATGCAAAAACATTTTACGTCGAAATTTCGCTGTAAAAATATTTCAAGTTTGTAAATTTTTTGTTTTTACATACGTTTGAAATATTTTTTACGTACGTTGTCAAATATTAAAAAATTGTGCATGGTGTCCAATGTAAAAAATGCTTCTTTACATTTCCTTAAAAAATGTTTTTTACGCCCTTGATCGCCGGCCCGAGCTCCTCTAGTTGTACTAACGTGTAGGATCGTTTTACCGACCAAATGAGTCAATCAGAGGCAATACACAACTGTTTGAGAGGCGGAAACAAACAAACAGTGTAGAATCAGTGAAGAATTGAGTAGAAACAGAGTATTTCACTTTAAAACAAGCTTCTCATTCAAAATATACGTGATTACACGGTGGAATTTCAGCAGCACTTCGTGACAACACACCTAATTCCGTATCAAATGAGAAACAAGACTTGCCTATTTATAGGCATGTGATTCCGTTTGAAATAGCCACAAATCATTTCAAACGAAATTACTACTTTATTTTCATACGGAATTATCATTTCACAGTTCACACGAAATTACCAAAACATGTTTTCATGCGAAATTAAAATCATGTTTCGTGTGTTCATCTTATTTCGTGTGAAGCTATTTCATGATATTTGTATGTATGATGTCATATGTATGATGTCTTCATTGAGAATGATGACATCATTCTTGTTCAGATCTGCAACGAAACCAAGACTCGATATAAGACGAAGTCAACAGACATATGCACAACGAGTCGTTCAGAGGCGTTCTACTCAATATGAAAGGCGGAAACAGACATATTGAGTGTGATTCAGCAAGATATTCACTAATAACCGTCTTGTTTATTGATTTCGTAACAATTTACAGCACGGAGACACTTCGACAGAGCTTCGCCGTCGGAAAACACCTTTCTGATTCCGTTACAAATGACACGGACCTGGCACCTATATATAGACAAGTTATTCCGCTTGAACATGACTCATGCGGAATTACTTTACAAACGGAATTACACATACAAACGAGATTACATGGTTCAAACGGAATTAGCTAGTTAACTTCTTCAAGCGAAATTACTAACGAAATTAACTTTTTGTCATATTATCTCGATCTTCGACTCTTCGTGCCCTGAGCAATGCAAGACTCGATACAAGACGAAGTCGACAGACGTATGCACCAACAGACTCCCCCTCGGATGTTGACGAGTCTTAAGTGTCGAGTCTTCAACGTCTTCAGTCTTTATCAGTCTGATCGCTCTCTGAAGTATCTGACAGTGTAAGCATCCACAAACTTTATCTCTTTCTCCCAGAATCTCAATCTGACTCTATCTTCTTTTATCAGCATCAACATACTCCCCTTGAACAAATAATCTTTCCTCGGATGTTGATCGCAATCTGTCTTTCACAGGATCAGGATCATGACCTGGCTCTATACTCAGACTCAGAATCCAGGCTAACCTGCAAATCCTTTACCCAAAAGTAAATTTCTCAAATTTTCAACTTGACAAACTTAGAAATTACTACTAGAATTCTTTTAACATTACAACTTTTATTGTGATGGTAGACATGAATATAACAATATTAAACTCTGATGAACCACTTGTAGAATATACATTTTCAAAATCTTTTCTCATTCAAACACAGACTCCCCCTCACTAAATGCTCATCATGTTTAGCACTTGGAATTTTGAAAATCAGCTTTCCAACATCAGTTGTCGAAAATCTTTTTGTATTTTTCAAAAATTTATTCTAAAACACACCGAAAATCTTTTTTTAATTTTTGAATATAAATGAAATGCAGTAAAGAAATATTTACATACAATATTTTTGTGAGTTTGTGTAAGAGGATCATATCAGTTTTTGACCAGTCACAAGTACCGTTGAGCTTAGTTACACATTAAGAATTAAATAGTTCACTTAGATTGTCGATATACTGATCCACTTAAATTTTCACACAAATTTCAACTGATTCAGGATATGAATTAGGTGTATTAAGAACTTAAACTCATTCATGTGTCCCCCCTCTTGAATACACTCCCGTATCCAGATCCCAATATTCAGTCTTACAGGTGAGTATACCACAAATGATATCTGTAAGGGGTTAAATGCGAGACCATGAGAGCTCAGGTCAGAACTTCCGTTCAGCAGAGAGATGATGGCTCATCTTTCGGTGGGTCCCCTTTAGAGGATCTTTTTTTTACAACAGCACATGATTTGCATTTTTCAATGTTTCATCATTTTTTATGCTGAGGGTGGGCTATATTTCAAGAAAGCGTAAAGTATTCTCCGGGGACTAGGCCATTGCTTCCGCAAAATCAGAAGTCTCGGGATAATACCCCAGATATCACTGAGCATAAAGACCTAGTATCTCAGAAAGAGGGATCTTTCAAACGAAATTTCAGGGGTTACCTATATATCCAAGTAGTGTTTCCCACGAAATAAGCAAGTTTGAATTTAAGTTTATATCCCGAAAAAGCTTACTAAGTGTGTAAAAACCTATCGGCATATCATCAGTGAGACCGTTTAATGCTTTTTAATCATTACATTTCTTTAGTATACTGTAACTGTCTACTGATGTACTATCATTTCCTCTTTTTACAATAAAACTCATTTTTGATTTTATCATGTTTTTGACTTTTTCAAATTTTCTAATGTTTTTGGATTTTCTGAAAATTCTTACTCCCCCTAAAATGCAAAATCATTTAAAGAAAAATTTGAAAACAAACTGTACAAGTAAAGTGACAACTGATATCGAATCACTTCAATTCACCATCCACTTGGCATCAACAATCAGAACTCCCCCTTACAACAAACTATTTTCCCATTGATTTCAAAACACTTAAGTTTGTTTTAATCAAATGGTTTTTCTGGAAAATAAGTTTCGTTGATTTTATAAAACCACTTGTAGGTTAGGGGTTCATCACATTGTTCTCCAAAATACCACTTTTAGGAATATGACAATTTTAAAAAATTCAATCACCAAACAACACCTGTAGAAAATCAAGTACAACTTAATGTCCCTGATTTACCACTTGTAAGTCAAAATCACCAGAGTGAATTTCTCAAGAAAGATGCCGATACCTGCTTCACACTTACCAACCTGGAAGCTCCGGTAAGTCAGGATTTTTACTTATGAAATACTGCCATCCAAGCCTGACCAAACTTGGATGTCTCCTTTTCAACTTCACTTGGGTAAAAAGTTGCTTTCTTTGTTTCATAAAATTCCTTTACCCCTTTGGCCTTTCCCTCGACCATTTTCTCAAAAATCTTTTTAACATTTCCATTAAACACTTTCTCAACATCAAATTCTTTCTTCTCAGAATAGAATTGATTTGAGATCTCAACCTTTCCAATTTTTGATTTAAAATTTTCAGCCCTCAATGGTGGAAAATGAACATCATCCATTGGAGGCACTGAGTTTTCTTCTTTAACCTCAACCTGTGGCTCATTTTGTTGATGCGGTTGATGAGCAATATGTTGATATATAGCCTTCCGATAGTAATCATGGCCACCAAACGGATTCTTTGCTCCATTTGCTTCTTGATTTTTACATTCTCGCTTAAAATGTCCTTTCTCCCTGCATCAAAAACAAGTAACTTTAGATTTATCAAAACCTAAAGTAGAGATATTTGCATCTAAGAAATCATTTCTTCCTGTAATCATTTTGAATTTCTCAGCTCTCCTCAGAACACTTGCTAAGCACCACTTTATATCCATAAGCTCCAATTCCTCTGCATTAATTTGGTCATAATCTTCCTTGGTTAACATAGGATTACCAATTTTTCCAGCAATCAATCCTTCATAAGATTCCAAAGCAGTAACCAATAATGCCATATGACTTTTAACAACTTCTTCAGAAAAATTCTGACCATTTTGAAGATGCAATGCAACATTGCACTGAATCATATGTCCATTACCAACATTTGAACTTTGAACACTTTGAGGATTGACATTTGAAAATCCACTAGTGTTGATTGAACTTTGACTGACTGATCCGGATGAATTTCCTGCACTAAAAGCAGTTTGGATCTTTGGACTTGCTTCAACAGTTTGAACATTTCCTTTATAGTACAATTTGATGTCTTGCTGATTGCTCGAGCTGTTCATTCTGGCAAAATTTTGCTGTTCAAGATCCTGTCCCTCAAGCTTTTCAATAAACTGTCCAATTGACAATCTACTAAACTCTCCTGTATTCTTTAAAATCATGAGATATGTACCCCATTCTTTCTGAGGTAAAGCATCAGCTAACTTTTCAACCCATTCTGCTGGAGTTTTAGTAATTTTCAACTGAGACATGGTAACACTTCTTCTACTTTCTGTTGTAACTTCTTTACCAGCTCATCATTCACGAAACTGAAGTCACCAATCTCTTCTAGAGCAATATTTTCAGGAACACGTGGGAAATGTTTGTATCCAGAAGAACCCGGAGTGGTTTGTATCGGTGGTTGTGTGGATGGTGGTGTTTGAAGAATATGAGGTGAAGTGATAATCGGTTGTTCATGTTGTGGTGGTGAAAGATGTGGTGGTGGTGATGATGGTTGTGGTGAAGTAGGTTGTCTTGGTGGTGATTGATGTGGAGATTGATGTGATGATGGTTCAGGTGGTGGTGATGGAGGTTGTGTAGGTTGTTTTATTTTTGGAGTACGTTTAGGCAGCCTAAGAATCAACTTTTGTCTTGCTGCTCTTGGAGATACAACATTTGTTGATGCATTTTTAGTGTCTGTAACTAGTCTTACTTAACGATGTATTTTGTACGGTCTTTTATTGTTTATCAAGTCTGTATTTGATGTCGACCAAGTCGGATATCCTCCTATTCGCTTGTGTCTGACTATTTTGTCTCTATATTGATATGTAATGAAATATGAACAATGCATGTTGCATGTTAAAGGGTAGAATGGTCATTATGTTGTTTATATGTTCTATCTGTTTGCTGTCTGTTTTCAGCAAACAGAACAACAGTTGCAGCCCTCGACGAAACAGGCTGTTTCGTCGAATACATCATGACGAAACAGAACAACAACTCAGTTAGTCTGTTTCGTCGTCTGTTGGGCTGCTTCAAGCCCAATCACTGGCCCATATGATGTTTCGTCGTTCACTTTGTGTTTCGCCGAGACTTGGGCCCAGGGACTATATAAACACCTCCTGCTTTCACTGTGAAAGTAGATGAGAGCATACCCTTAAAGAAACTCTGTCAAAATTCTGTCAAACTGTGTTTGTATCAGTTTGTTGTTGGTTCTCATCCCGTTAATCAAACGATTGTGTTTCATTGATTAATATTGTGTCGTTATTGCTTTATATGTTTGATTTGGCATAGTTACGTGGATTCTGCACACGTAACCGTGTTTGCTATAAACAAGTGATTCGGTTCGTTATCGATCCTCAGATTTCGGGACCTGCAATTGGTATCAGAGCGTATGGCTCTTATCCTTGTTTAAAATCAAACATAGTTCGGTTTTTATCAAGTTTTTGTGGTTGTTTTTCTGAAAAGTGTTTCTTGAAAAATCATATTTTCTGGAAAATTATTCATAAAAACTGTTGGTTTCTTGTTATTTGCTAAAGAGTTTTATCAAAAACCTTGTCAGATTGTTTGTTCATGCTTTAAACCGGTTTTTTATTGAAAGTCTTGTGCATTTTCGTGTTTCGGAAAATTATTAGTGACTGGAAAACTCATTGTTCTTGAGTTTGTTCTTCATATCTTCAAAGTGTTCTTATCATACTTGTGCATTTGATCTATCTATTGCATTAATCAAAGTGTTTATCTAATATAATACATTAGTTGGACTATTGTGTACACTTTGATAATTAGCTTCAGAGAAAAAGGGTGTTGTGTTGAAAAACAGGGTCATCAACTTACCTTGTGTCAGGGAGATATTTTAAATATCTAAACCAGCTGTCTGAGACTCAGTTTCGACGAAACAAGCAAACGACGAAACATAAGCGTTTCGTCAAAAATATCTTCGACGAAACAAATCCTGTTTCGTCATTATCCATTTCGACGAAACAAGTCTGTTTCGTGGAAAGTGTTTCGTCGAGATCAGTTGTTATTTTCCACAGAGGACTTGTAAAAGTATTCTAACTTTGTGTTTTCAAGTGTGTCAACAGGTATTATCATTCTTATATCAAACATGAGCAACAAAGGTCTGTGGGATTGGAGTTCGGACTCAAGACCAAGTGAAAATCAGCCTTCGCTTGCCGATTTAATGAACCAATTGCCTTAAAAACAACAATCAATAAATACAAGTCAATGGGCAATGGTTTCTAATCAAAATCAAAACATTCAAAATCTATTGCTCAGTGAGAGTGAGACGGGAAGCAACAATCGCCCGCCAAAGCTAAATCACATGAACGACTATCAATCTTGGAAGGGTCGTTTTCACACATACATTCAAGGGCAAAACGTTGAACTTTGGACGTGTTTCACTACTGCATGTAACCCGGAACTCGAAGCAGCAGCATCAACTGCCACTGGTATTTCTCATATGCTTGAAGAAGACAAGAAAGCCTATGAATTAGAGAAGAAGGCGTTTGCTTTTCTAACTCAAGCTCTTCATAAAGACATCTATCATCAATTTTCTTATAGCAAGAGCACAAAAGCCTTATGGGATGCATTGGAAACAAGAGGAGAAGGAAATGCAGCTTCTAGAAAAATACGCCATGATCTTTTGAAGAAAGAATTTGAATCATTTCAATCTTTGGAAAATGAAACCCTAAATGATTTGACTTCTCGTTTCTATCATTTGATAAGTGAAATGAGTTCTTATAAGGTTCCTTTATCTCATGTGGAAATGATTGCACGTTTAGCTGATGCTCTATCTCCTATTTGGAGTACATTCATTGAACTTCTAAAGCATACTGGTGCTCTGGATGGGGAAAATGTCACTATCTATGGATTCGTTCAAAAGTTGGAGCACAAGAACGAAGAGGAAAATCGGAAAGCTAAAAGGATTGGAGCTCCTCAAAACACAGAAATTTATTTGCCTGGTTTTGCTCCTTCTGCAAGTTCTAGTTCTGTTCAGCAACCTAAGCTTCAAACGGCGTTTGTTTCCAACACAAACTCATCTCCGTTTCCAACGTTCCCTCAACCTACTCAACCAGAGTTTGATTTAGGTGCTTATCTTTCACAATCGTTATCCAAATCTAAAGCACAACCGCCACCACAACAAGTACATTATACCAACAATCCTCCACCCCAAGACACGAATACTATCAAAGTTGATACTTCGAACCTCTCAAAAGTTAGCATTGAAGTTGCAAAGGAGCATTCGGAACTCATTAATACGATGGTCAGTGCTTACTGCGGTTTGGTTGCAGGTCAAATTGGGAACATCAGTATGACCAACGAAGATTATCAACAAATCGATCGTGATGAAATGGAGTTGATGGATATAAAGTGGGCGTTTGCGAGTGCAGTTAGAAGGGCAAAGGACTTCATGGCTCGAACGGGAAGAAGTTCCTTGGAAAGTAAGCAGGATACGAAGTACGGGTTTGATAAAGAAACCGTTACATGCTTCAATTGTGGCGAGAAGGGTCACTTTAAACGTGAATGCACTCGACCACCCAAGCAAGGCAATCAGAACCCTTTCAGAAATCAGACAGGTACTTCAAATGCCAATCAAGGCAATCTAGACAATCGTGGAAGAGGGATAGTAGCTGTGAACAACACCACCAACCAGAACCAGTCTGGGCCATCAAACAACACTCGTGCATTGGTTGTTCAAACAGATGAAGGGTGTAATTGGTCTTTACAATTAGGGGAATGTGATAATGAAGGAGGAGGAACCGCGTGCTACGCAAAGATCATCAATCACATCAAGCACGTTCGTAGGGAAGAATTTTCTGAAAGTGACAACAGTTCGGGTTATACCGGGAGTTCTGATGAAGAAAGTTCTATTTGGGGTGATGTGAAAGAAGAAGCGATGTCTATTGATGATTTGTTGAATGAAGCAGAGGAGTTGAAGTCTCAGAAATCTGTTCTTATCAAGAAGGCTGGGAAAGCATCTAAAGAAATGGAGAAGTTCTTCTCTGAAGACGGATCTTTTTCTTTTCAAACTGCCTTTATGGCAAATGTTTCAGCCTCATCGAGTCAGGTAACATCTGAAACTCCTAGAATTTGTAATGACTGTGCTTATATGAAACAGGAATGTGAAAGAGTGAAACTTGAATGTGACACAATTCATGGTCACAATCAACATTTGGTTGTTGATATGTCAAAGTGCAAAGAGGCAAACATGGCTTTAACAAGAAATGAAAAGGACTTTAATTCTTTAATTGAAAATTTAAAGAAAAGTGTTTCTGAAACTACCAAAGTTGTTTATCATAAACAAATTAGTATTAACAAGTACATTAATATCGTTGAGGAAACCAAAAAGGAATTAGCCATTGCCAAGTGCGAGCATGATGCAATCAAGCAAAAGTTGGAGAGTTATTCTAACTCCCGATTTGTGCTCGATCACATCATTGACGTTCAACAATTGAAGAAAAACAAGAGTGGTGTTGGGTATAAGAAATGTCCGCCCCCTTTGAGACACAATTATGCTCCACCACCTGATGAAGAGGATATGCCTCGTTTTGAACCCAGTGTGCCTCTTAATTATGAGGAATTTACTACTGTATTAGGGTTCAAACCGGACAATTCCTCGGGAACCTCATCTGTTGAAACAAAAACTTCAACAACAGTGACTCAAAGTCCTCCAATTGTTGAGGATTATGATTCATCTGATGAT
>JARYGA010040912.1:0-38969 GCA_030545235.1 Helianthus tuberosus | reverse complement strand
GAACTTGTGTTCATTCGTCAAAGTATTAGAATAACATCATCCAAGACATAAGACTTGTTACGATTCTAATGAGTATACTACTCATGAAAACATTAACCCTTGAAGTTCCATAGTGTCAAGAACAAGTACTTTGTGTTAAAGGATGTTTACTTTCGAATACATATGTTCTTGTGTTTTAACTTCCTAAATCCCAAAATCTTCCGAATTCCCAAAACTCATACACTTTGTTTCTTCATGTAGAAGGACTTGGTGTTCCTACCTCCTAATCAACAACAACTTACTCGCGGATTCACAAGTAGAAGACTTGCAAAACCGTGAGTATACTCGCAACCCCCTTTTTATGTTTACCACTTTTTGGGTGTAGCATGTTTAACTATTAAACTACACTTAAACTTATTCTTTATGCAATGCACGAAAACAATCCTTATACATGAATACTATGTTGTTATACTTGATGCTTATACGTGGACCATACTTATGTGATATGTTTTAGTCATTAGCTTTCACGAGCCTCCATTTGACATGTATAGCGCTATAGGAGTAACGCACCGCCCGTAGACTAGTGGTCATGTTGAATTATATCATTTTGCGTAAACAGAGGATTGACTAGAAATATTGCATGCCATGTTAGGTTGATCTTGTATAAACTAAGTTGCCATGTGGATTCATTTTTAAACTTTTATACTTATACTTATTCATAAACTTGTATACTCGCATTTGCTTTTGCATTGAATTGTATTTTAAACATGTTACAGGTTGAGGATTGATGATGCTATGAAAATGGACTAGAAAAGATGCCTAGATACTCACTTAGACGTTTAGGTTTAAAGTGCTGTAGCAATTTTGTTATGTTATGTTTGAACAATGTTGTTATTTGAATTTCTTGTAATGTTTTGACAATTTGTTTATGAAATGAAATCAGTTGAATTAAATAGTGTTATGAAGTCTCTTACAATCTCGAACTAGTCCCACTCCGATGATTCCGCCGTTGGTTGGGGTGTGACACAAAACCTTATAATAAATCATCTAAGAAGAGATGATTAGTTTTCAAATCGGATTTGTAATTCGTGTTCTTGTTGTGGTTGTCACCTAAAGATAGGTGACGGTAATATTTTAGAATCTAAACGCAAGTAAACTCGCGTTAGGGTCCTAGGAAGGTTATAGTCTAGGTCAAAGCATTACTAATAACCTAATTCCCTATAACCATGGGCTCTGAAACCAACTCTTCTGTCACACCCCGACCACATAATACAACAAACCACGGCGAAAACGTCGGGGAGTGGAGTAACAGAATCATTGTTTCACAACACATGGTGATTAAAGATTTGTTTTATTCCATTAATGAATTCATTGTTTTATTACAAATCAAATAAATACAAATAATTGTCTTTCAAGTTTTAAAGTCGCTAAAGCACGAGTCCATCCTATGTGTAGCATGCACCAATAATCATCACATAGTAGCACCTGAAACACATGTGAAAATAGGTACGTCAGCATAAAAATGCCTGTGAGATACATATGTTTTTGTTGTTGTGGGATTCATGACTTGTAGGTAAAAAGAAGTGTTTAAACAAAAGGTAGTCATGAACCTTGTAAAATGTTTTCTTTTATAAAATCTTATGAAATTCGATATGAAAATCAGATGATATAAAAGATTGATGTATGATTAAATAAATAATCAAATAAAATTGAGTTTGTACAAAATAAGTTATTTGAAAAACAGTGTCTTGCAAACAATATGTCGTGTCTTTGTATAAAATGTATCATGTCTTTGTTTCTGTCAAAGTGGTTTAGATAACGCTGCGATATGTAATATCATAAAAGCACTTATATATAGGAAGTACCAGCGGCGTATCCACCATGCTTTTATCATATTACACATGGCTCGTTATTTAAATCACTTACCAAATAAACCACCAAAAATGTCTTGTCAAACCAATGTCAGATAACAACTAATGTATGTTGATCAGTTCTGTTTAAACATAATGGAAAACAAGAATAACATACCTGTTATAGCAGACAGGCCAGCAGAGAATCCAGTCAGAGATGTAGCCATTGAGTTCGACATACTTGTCAGGATGATCTGGTTCCACCTTAGGGTGTAAGATTATGATGGTGATGAACCGAAACAAGGGAGGGTTTCGGTTAGGGAGAGAGAGCCGAGAATATGATGTTATGAGGGTTGTCTAATTGTCTAACTTGTGTAACCCTTTAACTCTCTAATAATCTTCTTATATATACACTCAAGAGGAAACCTAATTAGTTAATAAGGGTAATATGGTCCATCAACAATTACCAACTAATTATTAATAGGTTATCAATATATTTTGATCTATATAATATAAATGATTATAATGGCTACAAGATTAAATATTATGATAATTATATATTTAATCTCACATTCTCCCACTTAGCCGAGTAATCATTTATCATGAGTATTAGATGAGCCTGGCCAGGAGTTAACACTCATTTTAGCCTTAAACCAAGAACTATAGCAGAGAAATACAGCCGTTGAATCATCATTCGACTCAGGACCCCCATTAGTCATACTATAGCCTCAATTTAAAACCTAATAGTTACGATCAAAATACGCATAAGCCCTTTAGCGTCTGATTTGTATTTATATTTGTCTATATGTCATTACACCGGTAGAACATATGTTAGAGACATACAAAATCAAACTGAGGAAATTTTATTAATTAAAACATAAGCTAGTACAATATGCCATTAAATAAGGTCTTTAGTAAGTCCCATATTCGATACATGTTCTTCAAAAACTTTTGGTGGGAGACCTTTAGTCATCGGATCCGCAAGCATATCTTTAGTACTAATATACTCAATACAAAGATTATTTTCCTCAACTCGTTCACGTACGAACAAATATTTTGTATCGAGATATAAACCATCTCTAGTCGAACTGTTACTGTTTGAGAAACTAACGGCAGCTGAGTTATCACAGTAAAGCTTCAATGGTCTAGAAATGGAATTAACGATTTTGAGTCTAGTGATCAGATTTCTAAGCAACATTCCATGACAGGTTGCGTTGTAAGCAGCAATATATTTTGCCATCATTGTGGAAGTTGTAGTTAACTGTTGTTTATGACTCTTCCATGAGATAGGTCCGCCTGCTAACATAAAGATGTAGCCCGAAGTGGATTTCTTGTCATCTTTGCATTTGGAAAAGTCAGAATCAGAATAACCTACCACTTCTAAGTGGTCACTTCTTCTATAAGTCAGTTTATAGTCTTTCGTCTCTTGCAGATATCTAAGGACCTTCTTAGCTGCTTTCCAGTGATCTAGGCCAGGATTAGTCTCATAAAGGCCTAGCATTCCAGCAATATAAGCGATATCTGGGCGAGTACAGACTTGAGCATACATCAGGCTCCCGACTACTGACGCGTAAGGTATCTGGCTCATTTTCTCCTTTTCAACCTCTGTTGTCGGACACTGAAATGAACCGAAAACATCTCCCTTAACTACTGGAGCGACGGAGGGTTTGCACTGTTGCATGTTGTAACGTGTAAGGACACGATCTATGTAAGTCTATTGAGACAATCCTAAGATCCCTTTGTGACTATCTCGGTGAATTTCGATGCCAATGACATAAGAAGCATGTCCGAGATCCTTCATGTCGAAGTTATGCGAGAGTAATCACTTCGACTCATGCAACATGTCTAAACTATTACTTGCCAATAGAATATCATCTACGTAAAGGACAAGTATAGTAAAGTTACTCCCACTCATCTTGAGGTAGGTGCATTGATCCACTTGATTCTTCATAAAACCTTGTCTCTTCATGACTTCATCAAACTTGAGGTACCATTGACGTGATGCTTGTTTTAACCCATAAATGGATTTCTTCAACTTACAGACTAGATGCTCCTGAACTTCAGGTTTAAAGCCTTCAGGTTGTTTCATGTAAACATCTTCGTCTAAGTCTCCGTTAAGGAAAGCAGTTTTGACGTCCATCTGATGCAGCTCTAAATCAAAATGAGCTACTAGGGCCATAACGATCCTTAATGAATCTTTACGAGAGACAGGTGAAAACGTCTCTTGATAATCAATTCCATCTTTCTGAGTGTAGCCCTTTGCAACCAATCTCACTTTGTAGTGTTCAACGTTCCCATTCGGATCCAGTTTTGTTTTGAACACCCATTTACAACCTACAGGTTTAACACCATTGGGTAATTCTACCAAATCCCAAACGTCATTTTTCTTCATGGATTCAAGCTCATCAATCATTGCTTTGTTCCATTCAGAAGACTGATCACTGCTAATGGCTTCATTATAAGAGATAGGATCATTGAGCTTTCCAGCATCCATTTCAGTCAGGTAGGTAACATAATCATCCCTATTAGTAGACCGTCTTTGCCTAGATGACCTCCTGAGTTGATTATCGGGTTCAGCGTTGTCTTGGTTTTGAGCGTTTGATGTGCCTTCGTTATGAGGTATAATGGGTTCTGATTGTGGAGATGGAGTTTGTGCAATGGCTTCAGGTGCGGTAGTTGCATGGGGTACAAGAGGAGTAAACGGAGCAATGGTAAGCGACGAGTCTTCCCCCCCCCCCAGCATCTTGTACTTCTTGCAATTCTTCGTAAGGGTTGGTATTGCTCCCACTGACCTTGAAATCCTTCAGGAACGCAGCACGCTTGGTTTCAACAATACGGGTGACATGGGAAGGACAATAGAAACGATAACCCTTTGAATGATCAGGATACCCGATAAAGAAACATGTAACTGTTTTAGGGTCAAGTTTCCTTAGGAAAGGATTATAGAGTTTTGCTTCAGCAATGCAGCCCCATACTTTCATATATTTAAGACTCGGTTTCCTTCCTGTCCAAAGTTCATAAGGATTTTTAGGGACAGACTTAGAAGGAACTCTATTGAGTATATGAACAGCTGCTTTTAACGCTTCAGTCTAAAGGAATAATGGTAAATTAGTGTTGGCTAACATACTGCGCACCTGTTCATAAGGGTACGGTTTCTTCGTTCAGCGACTCCATTCTGCTGAGGTGTACCCGGCATGGTGTATTGGTTCACAATCCCCTGGCCCTTACAAAACTCATAAAATGGACCAGGAGCTTGACCCACATCAGTATATCTTCCATAATATTCACCGCCTCTATCTGATCTCACAACTTTAATCAAACGATTTAATTGCTTTTCAACTTCAGCTTTATAATCTTTAAAAGTTGTAAGAGATTCAGACTTTTCCTTAATAAGATACAAGTACATGTAACGAGAATAGTCATCAATGAAAGTGATAAATGAAGTATGTCCTGTTATGCCAGCGATTTGGTAAGGACCACTAATGTCAGTGTGAATGAGTTCTAATAAATTAGAGCTCCTAGTGGCACCTTTCTTATTCTCTAATGTCATTTTGCCTTTAAGACATTTGACACATGTTCCAAAATCAGTGAAATCAAGAGGAGGTAAGACTTCATCCTTTACGAGACGATTTAATCGTTCTTTTGAGATGTGGCCTAGACGTTGATGCCACGACATAGATGAAGTCTCTAAGTCTCGTTTCTTTTCCATCTTTGTGGTGATTCATTAATATTATATGACAACAAAGATTTGTAAAAATTATCATCTAGTTCTAATCTATAGAGACCACCATCCAGAATGCCAGTACCATAAACAACGGAATAATAGAGAATAGAGAGTTTGCAATGACCATGAGAAACGACAAAACCGTCCATGTCTAACTTTGGTCCTGATACAAGGTTCCGAGTTACCTCAGGAACATATAAGGTATCATAAAGTTTAATACATAAACCAGTTTTCAAAAATAATTGTAATATTCCTATGGCCTTCACTTCTAATTCTCGATCATCCCTAACTTTAAGTGTTCTTTGGTTTCTTCCCAGCTTCTGGATTGAAAGGAATCCCTGAGTAGAGTTAGTTACATGAACCATAGAACCAGAATCAAACCACCAAGAATTAGCAGGAACATTTAAATTAAAGGACTCAAGTATCATGAAAAAATCGTTACCTTTCTTAGCTAGCCACTCCTTGAAGTCAGGGCATTCCTTTTGCTTATGTCATGTTTTCTTACAGAACTTGCAATAGGGTTTGCCTAAGGAGCTCTTAGAGCTAGAAGCTGTACTTGTATTAGGATTTGGCTTTTGGATTTTGGAAGCATCCTTTCTTTGATAATTATGCTTCCTCTTCTTAGAGTTGGAGGTGGTGAAGTTAGCAACATCAGTAGTGCGATCCATCTTCATACGCTCTTCCTCCTGTACGCACATAGCGACCAGCTCACTCATCGTCCATTTGTCCTTCTGAGTGTTGTAATTGATCTTGAATGCTTCATAGGACGAAGGAAGCGAAGTGATGATGAAGTGAACAAGAAAACCATCACTGATTTCCATCTCTAGCCCTTTCAGCTTATTGGCCATGTCATGCATCATCATGATGTGTTCGCGAATGCCGCTCCTCCCATCATACTTAATCGTCACCAAATTGAGGATAAGAGTGCTAGCGTGTGCCTTTGATGTCCCTTTGAATTGAGCCTCCACAGAAGCCAGGTAGGTTTTAGCATCTTTAGAATCAGGAATAGCTCCTCTAATTGCCTTATGAATGGACTGCTTCATGAACATGAGAGACATGCGGTTACACCTAGTCCATTTTTCATGAACTATCTGCTCAGCAGCAGTACTTTGAGTGGTAAGGTCCGCTGGCTTATTCTCTCTAAGAGCATAATCGAAATCTAGCAATCCTAGTGTACGCATGAGGGCATCCTTCCATTCAGCAAAGTTATCACCAGTCAAAGGTGGAATCCCGTAATTGGGTGCTGATAGTGGAAATAAGATGAGCAAGTTATAATACTAAGAAAGAAGTCCTAATGTGATCTAAGGGAATGTTATACTAAGGCAACCATAAATAATGACCATTTTAATTATGAAGCTATGATATTGTCTATTACTAACATCAAAATAATAGACTTAGTAAAATTCTACTTAAACGAAGATAAATCAGCTTTGGCCAGAAGTGTAATCATTTAAGTATGTGTGCAAAGTAATCGTGACAAATCAGCTTTGGCCAGAAATGAGACAATCACTTTAGTTATGCACTTGTCAAGCATACTAGACATAAATGAATTAAAATCAGCTTTGGCAAGAAATTAAGACATTTCACGTTTGTAATGCATACTCAACATAGCTTTTTATAATACTTGAACAATAAATAGATGTATTAAATCAGCTTTGGCTAGAAATGATACATCAAAAGCTCATTCAAGTTAAGCTATTTTGGTTTTGTAAAAAAATATTAGATTCTGATTAGTTAATTAAGTGTTAACAAAACCAAGTATTTAATAGCAAACCACCTGGGAGGTGCAGGGGCACAGCGTGCCCCTGCACGGGGTTCGGGGCGGAGCCCTGAGCTGAAATTTAGTTCACATCAAACAGCCTAAGGTAATGAGGTTTCGAGTGAGGTCTCGAGTCAGGTCTCGAGTTAGGTCTCAACAGAATTATGAGATCTCGAGTCAGTTATGAGATCTCGAGTCGCAACCTTGGTCTCGAGTTGTAGCCTTATGGTCTCAAGTCGCAACCTTATGGTCTCGAGTTGTGATCTTATGGTCTCGAGTTGTAAAGATTTGAGCCCTTATGATTTCGAGTCGAGACCTTGTGGTCTCGAGTCGAGATCTGATGGTCTCGAATTCCACTGTTAACAGCTGTTTATTGTGATAATAACTGAAAACTCAAAATTTTAGGGATTGTGGGATAGTGTTTCCTGTTTTACTGTTGATCTAAACTTATCAAAAGATTTCGAAAATTATAACTGATTATCTATTAACAGTTTTCGAAGATTTTAATAGATAAAATTCAGATCAAAATCAGTAAAAACACCCACCAATCCAAATTATATTCCAAAACTTAAGGAATTTTCGAGTTTTTCTTAGAACAAATGATGAACCCTAAAATTTAAAACATAATTCTGGGATCCGAAACCTGAATTTTAAGGCTTTTGTTAATAGATTTCGGACATTAATTTACCCATTATGGTTTCGGGTGACATGATTAAGCACCCCTTTCTTAAAAACACAGATTTCGGCTCAAGTAAAACCGAAAACAGCCGTGATTTTATATGGCTTTAAAATTTTTTATGTTTTCCATATTATGATCCCAGAATAATGGATACGAAAACAGAACTGATTTATCAACATATGCTCTGATACCACATGTTGATCAGTTCTGTTTAAACATAATGGAAAACATGAATAACATACCTGTTACAGCAGACAGGCCAGTAGAGAATCCAGTCAGAGATGCAGCCATTGAGTTCGACATACTTGTCAGGATGATCTGGTTCCTCCTTAGGGTGTAAGATTATGATGGTGATGAACCGAAACAAGGGAGGGTTTCGGTTAGGGAGAGAGAGAGAGCCGAGAATATGATGTTATGAGGGTTGTCTAATTGTCTAACTTGTGTAACCCTTTAACTCTCTAATAATCTCCTTATATATACACCCAAGAGGAAACCTAATTAGTTAATAAGGGTAATATGGTCCATCAACAATTACCAACTAATTATTAATAAGTTATTAATATATTTTGATCTATATAATATAAATGATTATAATGGCTACAAGATTAAATATTATGATAATTATATATTTAATCTCACAATGTCTTGTATGGTGAATAAAAAGTATTTACTCAATCCCATAGGTGTAATGTTATGTATGGTGAATAAAAGAATTTACTCAATCCCATAGGTGTAATGTTAGGTGTAATCAAATATCATGTGAAATTGTATGCTAGGTAAACAAACCAAGTAGAAATGTAATGTAAACCAATGCGCTAGCATGCTAAGTAAACATACATAGCAAAGCATAATGGAAATCATGTACTATATGTGTACTAATGAACATAGCAAGTATATGTCATGAAAGCACGAAAGTAACAAGTAGGCACATGTGTATCACCCCAAAATATTTGAAAACAGTAAAATAGGGGACTATATACTCACTTAAGATTGCAAATATCCTTGATTAAGTGTCTTAACAAAGCTCGGAAATCAAGGAATCAAGTGGCACCTAGTATGGAATCACTATGTTAAATAATCGGTACCTAAATCGGAAGATCTGGTAGAATGAGGTCTCGTAAACCAAATGAGTATTGGAACTCATGTGATATGGTTTAACAAAGCCTACATTCTAAATCGGAACCTATCCTAAGTGCTTATGACCCGTTAAGGTAGTCTATGCTACTTTAACGCGTCGTCCGCGTGAATGCGCGTTCGAGACGCCTAACTAGTCTTATGACAAGTATTATATGCCCTAACATGTTTAAATATGCTGCATAATCAATTTAAGTGACAAAAATTAGGTTACATATGCTTAAATCAAATTATGCATGAAAAGGGCATTTTGGTCATTTACCTAAGGCATATAAACTACTTATCATACAACGAATTAAACTAAGTGACCAAAAGGTATAACCTCGGAAGGTTATTCCCTATATAACTATGGTCAAAAAATATGCTTGGTCGGATCCTAACGATCGACCAAACGGGTCGGGTTCGAAAGTCTAAGCGGTTGTTAAGACCGCTTGACTTACGACCCTATACAAGCACTAGACTAAAAGTGACGAGTTAAACATGTTAAAATATGTTTAACTAAGTTAAAAAAACATGTTTGATATCAAAACAAAGTGTTTTGATACCCAAAAATAGTTTCGTCGCAAAATGCGCATAATCGGCATTTTGACCGAAACTTTGACTAGTTACTTCGACTAATCAATGTGGTAATCAGTAGGTATAGTCACAAGGGACTATAACCATCGTGATTACGCTCACGTTGCAAAGTTCGATTGAACTTTGACTTGACCAATTCATGGTCAAAGTAGAAAGTCAAACACTGTTTGACTTTCATGCTTGAAAAGCATAAACAAGCATGAAAGAAGCTTACAAAGGGTCCAAACTAGGAAGAATTGAACTAGATTACTCAGGTATGAAGCCTTAGCTTCAACTTAGAGCAGATTAGTTCAATTTGAGCAAGGAACAAGAATGAACTTGATGGGTATTTATAGAAAGCTTCATTTAACATGATCATTACAAGTGTTTTTGCAAGAATCAAGGCATGATCTTGGCCATACACATGTGGCCCATAGTTTAGAATACAAGGGAGCTCAAAAACAAGCAAATTGTATGCTAACTCAGGGATTAAAACCATGAGAATAGGCTGTTTCAAACAGATTCAATGTTTCTACCAGATGTGGCTGTCACGCCCCACGTAGACTATGGCTCCATCCTTCGTGCCTCGCGAGGGAAGGTTCATAGTTTGTCAGTTTTGGTCCCTGCAAGCTATAAACTCAGTTTTTGATGCTTTTAAGCCCCGTTAACCCCATTTCAAGGCTCTACAATGAAGTTAATACATAAGGAACATGAAATATGCTTGAAAACATCTCGGATATCGGTTCGTTTGGTCATACGGTCACGTTATTCGGTTAATTACAACGAAAACTCGAACGGACGCGAAAACGATCTAAATTACGCGACGAGTGGTATTTTTGCATTCCAATCATTAAAATAAAATATTTTAATGATTACAAAAATATTTGGATGTCCGGATATGTTCAGAACGTAAGATATGCGCGTAAATGCAAACTTATGTACTTTTTGACGCTTTTAGTCCCTATTGATCAAATAAGCATATTTTCGCATACCGAACCCCACAAAGCCTATTTCTAAGCTATGTAAAGGATATTTAGGGTAAGTTTAGCTTATGATCAAGTTCCGGAATGTTCGTTACAGTATGAATCGGCAGACTTTCGCTGTTTGTCGTAAATAGTCCCTGCGATCGAATAAACTTGATTTCGACACACCAAACCCTCCAAAACTTATTTCTAAGTTATGTAAAGGTTATTTAAGGTAGGTTAAGCCTATTTCACTATTCTGGAGTGTTTGTCGAGTTAAACTGATTACGTTTACGTATCAGTTCGCGTATAACTTTCTAGAAAGCGATTTAGAGCTCGAAATCGAACGAGAATTGATATGTGCAAAGGTCACATGTATTTGTACAAATTCCAAGACTAAAACACAAGATTTCATTGGATTCGTACTTGTATGATGGTCGTAGAGGCACAGATGTGACAATACCAATATATGATATGTATTGTCTGTGTGCGTTCCGTATAGGTCCGGCCAGCCGTCAGACAAGGACTAACATCTGCAGATATGACTTTTGGGCCTATACGACCCGTATAGAAGTCAAATGGTGTCCAAATAGATTTTGGGGTGTACCAATAGACTGAGCTTTTTGAAAATCACTTGTTTTAGGCATCCCGTTCATACATATGAATGACAAGGCGTGAAGGTGTGGGACCAAAGGTGGGGCCAGGTGGAATTAACTTGAGTCCCTCAACTTATTTTTTGCCACTTGTGTACCCGTGTTTTCAAAATTTAACAATATGCGTCCCTTCCGCTAACAGACATTGGATTTCAATTAAAAAGGTGGTGAAAAGACGAAAATGCTCTTTTATTATTGCAATACGCCTCCCCATGCTTTCAATATTATTCCAATTTTTTTAACTAAGAGCATTCGCAGTGAATTCTCTATCCATATACATATATTTACACTAAAAACAACTACTTTTTCTCTCTCCTTTTCAATTAAATAATATTTTTTATAAGAGTAAAATGCACGGATAGTCCCTGTGGTTTGGTGAAATTTCACCTTTAGTCCCCAACTTTTCAAAATTACACTCTTAGTCCCTGTGGTGTCGCAACCCTCGTCCCCTAATTACCCAGGAACGGGTGGCCGCGGCCATTTTCGGTGGTATCGGTCTTTGTCATTTTGGCAGCAAAAATTACATCAGGACCGTAGTTAGAAAATATTTTATCAGAGTAAAATACCACGCTTTTAATATATTAAACACATGGGAAAATCCCAAGTTTCACGTACACACATTTCTCATAGGGATAAACCCTATTTTATTTAAATAAAACATCTCTTTATTTTAGGTAACTTTATAGCCACTTTTCCAAACCTTCAGTGCTGTCCAGGTGGCTTCTATTTGGCTTTCACATTTTGTTACCTGAAACACATTTAAAAACATTTTGTCAGTGGGAAATACTGGTGGGCGAATCTCAGTTTAATCAAGTTAAGTAAAACCATTGTACAGTATTGAGGGCGGTCGCGCAATTACATTTGTTTCCATCTACTTTAATTACCACCCACGGTACTGTCAACCCGACTTGTGGTCATGTTACTACTCGCAATGTAGTAACAAATTTTGTATACAAAACCCCAACATACCGACGATAATTGTAGAATATAAATACACAATCACTGTTTAATATAATATTAATTATGTGAGGTTTTGTAAAAACAGTTTGCAAACAGGAGATTACTCACATTGGTGTCTTAGGGTTTTCCTTAAGGATTTCCTGGTGATTATCTATTAAATACACAAATGCACACGCGTTAGTATAATAACCCAATATTTACATTAGTAATACCCTCCCCGAGACGGTATTCAGATGACTACGTCGGGCAGAACCTCGACAGCCGTTACGGAACCCTGGATCAATCGGGCAGCGTATCTAATACGTAACCGGGGTTATGATACTTACAACGATGCAAGGCTTCGCTAATTAGGGGGTATAATGCCCAAAAATTACTTCAATTATACAAAATTTCGAGAGAGAGAAAGATTGTGTGCGAGTTCGAATGATCAGCCGATGTCCTCTATATATAGGGCCTGATTTCAGGTCCCTCGCGGCCGGCGAAGGATGTAGCCAAGGGCTACATGGCCCGCGACGTAGGGTAATAGGCCCTAGCTGATTCGGGTCATCACACTAGGCTCGACACATTGCACGACACGTGGCAGCACCGGGCTGCGCCTCATGTCCCTTCGCTCGCGCCCCACGTAGACCAAGGATGGGTCTTACGCGGCCCGCGACAGCCTTGTTTTTCTTGTTTTTATTTAATTTTTAATTATATATGGTATTTTGGGCTTGGTTTTCACATACGGGGTGTATTTTAGAACATATTGGGATATTTTAAATATATTAGGGGCGCCGGAAATTATTTTAGGAGGGTTGTTATATCCTCCCCACCTTGTTTTAGAGCTCGTCCTCGAGATCTAGTGGAATAAGTGCAGATATTTCCTTTGTATTTCTGATTCAAGCTCCCATGTGTACTCTGGTCCTCTTTTAGAGTCTCATTTTACTTTGACCAGAACTAATCTCTTGTGCTTGAGGTTCTTAACTTTCCTGTCTTCAATCTGTAGAGGCTTCTCTATAAATATAAGTTGTTCATTTACCTCTATATCCTTAAGAGGTACTACTAATGATTCATCAGTTAAGCATTTCTTGATATTAGATACATGAAATACATCATGTATTTCTGCCATTTCCTCTAGCAGTTGTAGCTGATAAGCTACATGTCCTATTCTTCTAATAATCTCAAAAGGTCCAAGATACCTGGGACTTAGCTTTCCCCTCTTGATGAATCTCATTGGTAAGAAATGAGCGGACTTGGTTAGCCTGTCTAAAATCACCCAGATTGTATCATTACCTTTTCTTGTTTTGGGTAATTTGGTAACAAAATCCATTGTTATCAATTCCCATTTCCATACTGCCATTTCTAATTGCTGTAATAAACCTGAGGGTTTTTTATGTTCAGCTTTGACTTGGGAACATGTTAAACACTTAGAAACATAAGCTGCTATATCCTTTTTCATTCCTATCCACAAAAAATTCTTTCTTAAATCTTGAAACATCTTATCATTTCCAGGATGCATCGTATATTTAGACTTATGGGCTTCTTCTAATATACGCTGGCGTAGGTTTCCTAATTTGGGTATCCACATTCTTTTCTTATGGAATCTCCAAATTCCATCTGTTCCTTGTTCCAATTCTTTAATCATTCCTTTTAACTTTTCAGTATCATCCTTGATTACTGATTCTTGTGCTTTTCTAATATGTTCATTTAAATCTACCTGCAGATTTATTTTAAGAGAACGCACTCTTTTTGGCTTTTCATGATACTTTCGACTTAAAGCATCAGCTACCACATTAGCCTTTCCTGCATGATACTGGATATTACAATCATAATCACTAAGTATATCCATCCAGCGTCTTTGTCTCATATTCAACTCCTTTTGCTCAAATACATATCTTAAACTCTTATGATCAGTGAAAATGGTAAACTTACGGGCAAAAATTATGGCTCCTAATTCCAAATCATGGGTTGAATAATTCTCTTCATGGTTCTTAAGTTGTGTAGACGCATAGGCTATAACCTTTTGACGTTGCATCAACACACATCCATAACCTAACTTAGAAGCGTCACAATAGACTACAAAATCTTCAGTTTCTTCTGGTAATGCTAGTATGGGTGCATGGGTTAGTCTTTGCTTAAGAATTCTAAAGGCTTTTTCTTGTTTTGGTCCCCATTCAAACTTAACAGATTTACAGGTTAGCTTAGTTAAGGGAATGGCTATTCTAGAAAAATCTCGAAAAATCTTCTATAGTAACCGGCCAATCCTAAGAAACTTCTAACCTCGGTTGGTGACTCAGGGGTTTTCCATTTAGTAATCGCCTCGATCTTGGTGGGATCCACATGGATTCCTTCATGATTGACTAAATGTCCAAGAAACTGTACATGTTCTAACCAAAATTCGCACTTTGAAAACTTTGCATAAAGCTTTCTTTTTTCAATAAACTTAGAAGTGCGTGCAAATGCTTTGCATGTTCTTCTTTACTTTTAGAGTAAATGAGAATATCATCTATAAAGACAATTATGAATTTATCCAAATACGGCTTACATATTTGGTTCATCATGTCCAAAAATGCGGCTGGGGCATAGGTTAAACCAAATGGCATGACAGTAAATTCATAATGGCCATACCTTGTCCTGAATGCGGTCTTAGGAATGTCCTCTTCCTGTACCTTTAATTGATGATATCCTTACCTTACATCAATTTTCGAGAAAAATCGAGCTCCTTGCAGTTGGTCAAACAGATCATCGATTCTTGGTAATGGTGTTGGTGCACTTGTGTCTGTACTTTGTCTGTATTTTGTAATGATATAAAACGATGTCTTTTGTAGTCGTGTTACGTCTTAGATGTGTTTATGTGTGTGCTTAATGTAAGTTTGACCAGTCAACCATCCTCCTGTTTGACTTGGTCAAACAGTTAGAAAAAGGTTTGTAAGTTGTGTGGGTCGAAGGATGAGTCATCGAAGGATTGTTTATATCCTTCGATGAGCTCGAAAGATAACCTTCGATGGATATAGATGGACCTCGAAGGATGCCAATCCTTCGAGGTATATGTGGATCCTTCGATAGGCTGTATCTCGATAGATGATCTTTCGATCAGTCTAATTGATCCTTCGACCAGACGAGCTGTGAAGGTTATATATACTGTTGTAATGTGTTCACTTCATGGTGTGAGTGAACTTAGTCTTGTAGAGAGCGTATTTTCAGTTTGGTCAAGGGCTGTAACCGTGTCCACTGAAATACAAGAGAAAACTTTGATATCTTGTGTGTCTACCCTTTCTCTTTGTAGCTTGTGTTCTCATATAAACTACCGGTTTGCATTCTAGCTTGGATTCCGCACTTGCTAGTGTGTTAAACTTAACAAGGATAAGGTTTAACCTCAACCTCCGAGGGACCTACAAGTGGTATCAGAGCCGTGGCTCTTTTCCTTGTTAAAAACCGAGTTTATACAAGACTTTGGAGTGTTTTGGACAAAAACTCACTTGGTTTAGCACCCGTTTTTCTGTTGTTTCTCGCTTTTCTGGTCATAAAAACGTGTTCTAAACTAACCGGGTGTCTTAAAGGACGGGTTGGGTAACTTAAAAACTTGTTTTTAAAAAAAAAGTTTGGTAATTTCCGGCCAAATTCCGGCTTACTCCGGTAACCGGTTTCTGGATAAGAACCTTCTTTTTAGGCAATATTTTATTGGTCAAATCTGGGTTGGCAGAAAGTATGGTCTGAACATACCTTCTGTCGAAAGCTTTCTACCAACCAATCACCTTTTCACCAACCTGTCAACTTTTGTCAACTGTGTCAGTGCAGATCGAAGGATATCCTTCGAAGTCGAAAGATCATCTTTCGATCAAAGGAGGTTCGATAGATAATCATCTTTCGAATATCCTTGGAAGTTTGTGACTTATCTTTCGATCCAAGGAATCTTTTCGAAGGATATATCTGTCGATCTACAGGTCTTATTCGAAAGACAAGGATCCTTCGATTGGAGAGTCTTTCGAAGTCATTGTTCGAAACTCAACAGTGATCTTTCGAACACTGTTGATCTTTCGAACAGTTCTGTTCCTTCGAGCCTAATCTGTTTAAGTTTAACAAGTTTGTGTTTTTCAGGTCTTTCGATCAAAGATCCTTCGGCTGTTTGTTATCCTTCGAGATTTTAACATAGTTTGTGAAAATTATATTTTAAAAAAAAAAGGAAAATTTGTTTTTCAAATTTTAAATAAATTTTCACTTAATATATTAATTGTCTTTACAAAATGGGAACAAACGGTCAGTGGGATCCAACTGCGTGGACTCAAACAACTTTGACTCCACAATCATCAGCTACGCAATCTACGTCAGATTTCAACAAAACTGCATGGATGCAGGCTATTGCTCCACCTCAAGCTGCAATGATAACTGCAAATCAATGGGCATTGGTCACAAATCAAAGCAACAGCATTCAAGCTATGATGCAGAACGACAGTGAAACTGGTACAAGCACAAAACCGCCAAAGCTAAATCACATCAATGATTGGGGATGGTGGAAAGAAAGGCTGAGAACTTATGTTCAGGGGCAAGGTCAAGATCTATGGATGTGCTTCTTCACCGCATTTGACAATGATTTGGAAGTTGCAGGATCTAATCCAGAAACTTACAGCACTATGTCTGATGATGATAAGAAGAAATTTGAGTTAGAAAAGAAGGCATTCATGATTCTCACACAAGCACTGCACAAAGACATTTACCACCAGTTTGTTTACTGCACGACTACTAAAAGCTTGTGGGATATGCTCACGTTACGATGTGAAGGAAATGCTCAATCTAGAAAGATCAAGCAAGAATTACTGAAGAAAGAGTTTGAAGGATTCACGTGTATGGAGAATGAGACTTTGGCAGATTTATCTACAAGGTTCCATCACTTGTTGAGCGAGATGTTTGCTTTCAGAGTCACTGCCACTCCACAAGAAATGGTGAAGAGATTCGCTGATAGTTTACCAGCAAAGTGGAGCAGTTATCTTGAAATTCTCAAAGAAAATGGTGTTCTAGACACAATCACCGTTTATGAGTTAATTCAAAGATTGGAGAACAAGGATGTAGAAGAAAAGCTTAAGGCAAAAAGAACACTAACTCCTCAAAATCCAGAGATGTACTATGGGATTGCAGGAGGTATCAGTGGAGAAAAACCAGCCTCTCAACATGCGAAGCTTCAAACAGCTTTCATCTCAAACACCGGACCCTCCACAACAAATCAGTTTGATCCTTCAGCATACACGATGATGTATTCAAGACCAGATTCTTCTTCTCTACAACAGAATGTGCAACCGACAGCTCAGCAATTCACACCACCGCCTTTCTTAGACCCAAGCAGAGCTCAGCAGCAACAACCGCAACAGCAAGGGTTTTATGGAAGCTCTTCAAATTTTCAAGCCACTTCCAATCCGAACACAGTCAGATTAGACACTTCCAACTTTTCCAAAGTCAGTGTCGAAATAGCCAAGGAGCATATGGAGATGTTGAACACCTTGGTTAGTGCTTATTGTGGATTGGTCGCAGGTCAGATTGGGAATATCAATCTAACCAATGAAGATTATCAGCAAGTGGATAGAGAAGAGTTTGAAATGATGGATATCAAATGGGCTCTTGCTAGTGCAATTCGAAGAGCAAAGGAGTTTATGGAAAGGACGGGGAGAACCAACTTGAATAGCAACAACAACACCAAGTATGGTTTTGATAAGAATGCTGTCACTTGCTTCAATTGTGGTGAAAAGGGTCATTTCAAGAGGGAGTGTCAGAAGCCACCTAAGCAAGGAAATCAGAATCCCTTCAGAAATCAAGGACAGCCACAACAGCAACCGAACAACAATTCTGACAGATCAATAGTTCCAGTTGGAGGAAATGTATCTGGATCCACAAACACTAATCCCCACAGAGGATTGGTTGTTCAAGCTGATGAAATCTGCAATTGGAATCTTCAGCTTGGAGAAGGAGGAAATGGTGGAACAGCATGTTATGCTAAAGTGATTGAGAAGGTAGTAGAACCCGTGTCTGCTGGTGAGTCTTCAGAAGATGAAGATAGTTCGGGTTATAGTGGGAGCATGGATGGGGAATCACTTGATGCTGGTGATTTATCAAGTGATGCTTTAGATTTGGAAGTTGATGAGCTTTTGGCTGAAGCTGAAGCATTATGCAAGAGGAGATCTATTCTTTGCCAGAAATCTGCTGGAACTTCCGAGAAGCTTGCTCAGTTCTTCTCTGAAGATGGATCTTTTTCTTTCCATTCAGCCTTTATGGCTAATGTCGACAGTTCATCAAGTCAGGTATGTGTCGATGAACCCACTGTAGTTAGTTGTGAAAATTGTGATAGCTTAAATGTTAAATATGCTGAAAAGGAAAGTCAGTTTGAAATCACATACAAACACAATCAAGAATTGATTGTAGATCTTTCTAAAGCAACTGAAGCTAACTTGTTTTTAACCAGAAATGAAAAGGAATTTAAAGCAACAATTGCATCATTAAAACATGATGTTTCAGAATTACAAAAGGCTGTTTTGCGAAAACAACATGCTAACAATAATCTTATTGACACAATTGAAAAGCAAATGGTAGAGTTGGCAACAGCTCGATGTGAATGTGAAACAATTAAGCAGAAACTTGAAAGCTATTCCAATTCCCGCTTTGTATTGGATCACATCATTGACGTTCAAAAGAGAAAGAAAAAGGGGGATAAAACATGTATTGGATTCAAATCATGTCCTCCCCCAATGAATCACAATTACTCCAAATTGCCTGATGACGAGGATATGCCCCGTTTTGAACCTACTGTGCCACTCGATCTAGATGACTTTGCAGCAGGCCTCGGGTTCACAACTGGTGCATCATCCTCGGGTCAATCAGAATCTGAGAGTGTGACAGATTCATCGTGCGTTAAGGAACAGAGTCCTCCCATTGTTGAGGATGCTGATTCTTCGGATGATGAATCTGAAGAAATTGTGAAACAACAGTCTAACTCGGTTACAACAGATATTCCAATTGAGAATCACATCCTGTGTGATCCACCAGTGAAACCGAGTAAGACTGAAATGTCAAAAGAAATGGAGTCCCTTGTATCTAGCCATGAAGAGAATAACTTGTTGTACACGCTCAAAGGAGATAGCAAAATCTACTCTAACAAAGATTTTCCACTTAAAAATGTAAATCAAGATTTAATTGAGCAAATTTTTGAAGGATGCACTGATAAGTTTTTGGGGAACAAAAGTGGCAAAGTTACCGTCACTCAATGTGATCCAATTCCGTGTGAACAAATTAGAAAACAATACGGAAACCAAAAACTACCAATTGAGCGAAAACAACAAGTCAACTCCGGAAAGGGTAAGGTACAGGGAAAGAAGGCTCAGAACAAGAATGTTCAAGCACCTAAAGTTCAGCAGCCTAAGACTGAACAACCAAAGGTTCAACAACCTAAAGTTGAACAGTCTAAGGCTACTCAACCTAAGGCTGCACAACCTAAAATTCAACAATCAAGGGTTGAGCAACCTAAGGTTCAACAACAAAAGGTGCAAAACAAAAGAGCTCCTGTTAAGAAGCGAGGACCGAAAATGAACTTTGTTGGATCCACGGGTTCAGACAAACTTGAAACATTTCAGGATAAATCTAACCTTGAGTTTATACAACAGTTTAGAATTTTAAAACGAAATGATCAGAATAATTACACCCAACACACCAACGGATGTGATTTAGGCCCAAGCACGTCTAGATCACAAAGTTCATTGTCTGGTTCTCCGTCTGGTCATCAACATGTTTCTCCGAAGTTTGTAGAGCGGAGAACATGTTTTGAATGTGGGACAGTTGGGCATATTGTAAGATATTGCCCACACGTGCAAAAGCTGAAGTCAACAACGAGTGCTCCCCAAGAAATCGATTACCGAAAACAATCAGTTTCCCCGAAACAAGACCCACGTGTCTTGAAAGAAAGGGGAAAAAAGTTAAAGCAAAAGAATCAAAAGGTAATTGAAAAGGCCTTAAAATCAGAGGTCAAGGAAGAAAAACCTGTACAAGCAAAATCTGAAACTGTAAAACCAGTAAATGCTAAAACAATAAATTCAAATACTGGTAAAGGACAAACAGCTTGGAAGCAAAAACAGGTAATTCAATCAGGGGGAGCACCACAGGTTCTTTTTCCTAATCATCAAGTGATTGAAATCACTTTCCTTGATGATCAAGGACGACCCAAGTCCACAAAGGCTTGGGTCCCCCTCTCAAACTGATAAGTTAATTGCATGTGCAGGCGGCTCCAGGAGGAACTATTAATAGTCATTGGATTGTTGATAGTGGGGCTTCCAGGCACATGACGGGCGACTATCGTCTTCTTTTTGATGTGCGAAGTATAAGAGGAGGATATGTTGCGTTTGCTGGAGACAAAGGAGGGTATATCACCGGCGAGGGAATGATCTCAAATGGAGTTGTGAGTTTCGACAAAATCAATTATGTGCAACAGTTGGATCACAATCTCCTAAGTGTTTCTCAGATCTGCGACAAGAAGTTCACCGTGCATTTTGATGATGCCGGTTGTTATGTGCTGAAGCCAGGATTCAAGATTCCCGAAGAATGGATTCTCTTATCAGCACCAAGAGTTAATGATTTGTATGTCCTCGATATGAGCCAAGCAATAACCAAATCCAAACAAGTTACTTGTTTTATTTCAAAAGCCACTGAAAAGGAGACGATCTCTTGGCACAGACGGATGGGTCATATTCACCTCAGAAAAATGAATCACCTTGTCAAAAACAATCTGGTGAGAGGTGTCAATGTGAAGAATTTTCAACTTCAAGATGTCTGTGTGCCGTGTCAGAAAGGGAAGCAGATCAAGAAATCACATCCATTGAAGAAGGTTAACACTGTAAACATGCCACTCGAACGTCTGCATATGGACCTTTTCGGCCCAGTCAAACACAAGAGTGTGCACGGGGAAGTTTTCTGCTTGGTAGTCACTGATGACTATTCAAGATTTTCATGGGTTGATTTCATGGTCCACAAGAGCGAGACTCCAGAGATTCTAAAGAATTTGATCACCTTGTTGGAAAATCTTTATAATCTAAAGGTGAGGCGAATTCGAAGCGACAACGGAACTGAGTTCAAAAACAGGGTTATGGATGAATTTTGCACTGCAAAAGGAATCCTTCATGAATATAGCTCTCGGTACACGCCACAACAAAACGGAGTCGCTGAAAGAAAGAACAGAACCTTAATTGAGACTGCAAGAACCATGTTGGTTGAGTCTCAGCTTCCAGTTTGATTCTGGACTGAAGCTGTTGCCTCGGCTTGCTACACGTTAAACAGGGTTCTCACAGTGAAAAGACATGGCAAAACGTGCTTCGAACTTCTACACAAGAATACTCCTGACTTAGAATATTTAGAACCTTTTGGTGCACCATGTACCATGATTGAGCCTGACGGGAAGTTTGGTGCCAAAGCTATCGAATGTTACTTCCTTGGGTATGCTACTCCTAATCTGCGAGTATGGAACCTGACTACCAAGAGGATTGAAGAGTGGGGTGAAGTAAGAGTTCAAAGATATTCTAATCCACCGAAGCCTTCTGGAGATCCATGGATGTTCGATTATGATGGTCTTTTCAACTCATTCAATCTGCCGACATTTGATGATGACAATGCAATTGCTCAAATGTTATCTGAAAGCGAGAATGCGACTGGCTCTCAGTTAGCTCGCCCAATCATTGTTGACTCACAAGCATCTTCTTCTGTCAACAATCTCGCTTCAAATGAGGTGTTTAATGATGCTGTCGACTACAATTTGTCATCGGAAGATGAGGAGTATGTTGATGCAAATGATGGTGAAGCACGGGGTCCGGTTCAAGGTACTTCAGAAGCAACGGATCCAGTGTCTGCGCCAATTGTCCAAGAAGAAAATGCATCATCCTCTACAACTCAACAGCTTCAAAATGATATCGGGAATTTAAATATCAATAACTTGAGGACCAATGTTGAAATTCCTCTAGTTCCTGAAACCCGAATTCATAACATTCATCCTCAGCAGAATATTATAGGTGATGTTCTCAGTGGTGTTAGGACAAGAAATCAAATCAGAAATAACGAAAATGTTGGCTTGTATGCTGAGATACGAGAATCGGGACAACAAAATGATTGGTCTTTCGCCTGCTATGTTAGCCAAGAAGAGCCTAGATCTTGGAAGGAGGCATTGAAAGATGATTCCTGGGTGGAAGCCATGCAAGAAAAACTTCAGCAGTTCGAGAAGTTGGGCGTATGGAAATTGGTTGATAGGCCCGATAACTACAAGAAGATCGGAACTCGTTGGGTGTTTAAGTGCAAGAAAGATGACCGTGGGATTGTTGTCCGAAACAAAGCAAGGTTAGTTGTTCAAGGCTTCAGTCAGATAGAAGGTATTGACTACAATGAAGTGTATGCACCTGTTGCACGTCTGGAGGCTATTAGAATCTTTCTAGCCTACGCATCCTTCAAGAAATTCAAGGTGTACCAGATGGATGTTAAGAGTGCATTTCTACATGGAGTAGTCGAAGAGGAAGTATATGTCGAGCAACCACCGGGGTTTGAAGATCCATTACATCCTGACAGAGTTTTACTACTTAACAAAGCATTATATGGTCTTCATCAAGCACCTCGAGCCTGGTATGAGACACTGTCTACCTACTTGCTGAACAACGGGTTTAGACGGGGTTTGATCGATTGTACCCTCTTCATCAAAGAAAAAGGTGAAGATCTTCTGTTGGTACAGGTATACGTCGATGACATTATCTTTGGTTCTACCGATGATAATTTATGCAAGGAATTTGAGAAGGTGATGCAAGATCGATTCGAGATGAGTGCGATGGGTGAAATGACGTTCTTTTTGGGTTTGCAAGTTAATCAGTCCGAATCTGGAATTTTTATCCATCAAACCAAGTACGTCGGAGACATCTTGAGCCGGTTCCAGATGTCCGATTCGAAGCCAATTTCTACTCCTCTTCCGCAGAATCACGGGATTACTCCGGATGAAAAAGGGGAAGCTGTGGACTCTTCACTTTATCGTGCTATGATTGGATCTTTAATGTATCTCACCGCATCAAGACCCGACATTATGTATCCAACGTGCCTTCTCGCCAGATACCAAGCGAATCCGAAGGTCTCTCACTATGCTGCTGTCAAAAGGATTTTTCGTTATCTGAAGGGTTGCCCTGACACCGGGTTATGGTACCCTAAGGATGATAACTTCGATCTCAAAGCTTACAGTGATTCTGATTTCGGCGGCTGCAAGAAAGATGGAAAATCAACTACAGCAGGATGTCAGTTCTTAGGCAATCGCCTAGTCACTTGGCAGTGCAAGAAGCAGACATGTGTGGCTACGTCTACATGTGAAGCGGAATACATTGCTGCGTCTAGTTGCTGCTCCCAGGTTCTATGGATCCAACAACAGATGCGGGACTACGGTTTTGAATTCCTAACTACTCCTATTTATGTTGATAATGAAGCTGCTTTACAGATCTCTAGAAATCCTGTACAGCACTAAAAAACGAAGCACATCGATATTAAATATCACTTCATACGTGATTGCTTTGAAAAGAGACTTATCGATGTGGTTCACATTCATACCGATCACCAACGTGCCGACCTTTTAACCAAAGCATTTGATAAATCAAGATTCGATTATTTACTTTTCGTAAACGGCATAAAGGTGAAGCAAGAGTAACCGACATAGGAAAATCGTTTTTGTAAATTTAAAAAAAAAAAAAAAAAATTGTGTCTTTTACTTTCCTTGTTTTTAAATTTTAGGGGGAGAAAGCTTCAAAGAAAATTCAAAAACATTGAAAAACCGTAAAAATACAAAAATATGTCTTTACTTTATTTACTTTCTGCATTTAAGGGGGAGAAAATTCAGAAAAACACAAAAACAATAGAAAAACAAAAATGAGTTTCTTGGCAAGATAAGAGAAAATGATATTACATCAGAGGTCGGTCGAAACATGTTTCTAGAAATCAAAAGAAAAGAAAAAGATAAGTAGCTCTACTAATGATGTACCGGTAGACTCACGATCATTTTAAAGTGTGCAGGAGATATAAACATAACGAACTGAAAACCGCGTGGGAACCGCTCATTGGCATATGGTCTTGGTACCGAAATTTCGTTTGATAGTTTGCCGAGGTTCTGAGATATTTGGGGTTTATGCTGTTTATCATCTGGGTATCATGGTTGTATCTTTTACCGAAAAAAAAATTATTACAAAAATAACGGGGACGCAAGTCTAGATCTTCCATGATACCATACATACGTGTACATATGGCATTCGACCTCAATAAGTGATAAACAATCACATGTCCAATCAAATAAGTGATAAAATATCACATTTATCCGGGAGTCAAGTTCGTCTCTCTGCTGTACGAAAGTACTGACCTGTTCACGGACTTGCTCCTGTGCCCTCATGCATATGAAAATCAAGTTCCTCATCAATAAGTGATTCTATCACATAGGGCTTGTTTTCAAATCAAATAAGTGACTTGTTCACATTTTATATACGTTAAAACGGATGATAAATGGTATACTCCCCAGTAAGATGAACTCTCGTGCATACCTTGATACGGGAATGTGTCGTGAGTGGATGAACACCGGTCGGTAAGTATAAATCATACCTTAATGTATCTCAATGCATTATGATTACACTTGATCGTTGAGTTTAAGTGGATAACAATATCGGTAATTGTGGTAGAATACTTATTCTCTTCTGTAAAAGAATATTAAAAGGAAATGTGTTTTGACAAAAGACCGCAAACTGATATGATTCTCTTCGCCAGAAACTCGCAAAAATATTGTTGTGTTTGTACATATTTATTTACTGCTTAACTTTAGTGATTAACTTTTATTGTCTTTTTAAACAGTTTTTGTCGTTTGGTGCATATCAGCACGACATTAGCGGTGATGTCGTTTGATAACATTCAAAGGATTCTAAAATTGTTGTCTTTTATTGTTGTCTTTTATTTTATCAAAATCCAAAAAGATTTTCAATTTAATCTTATTTTTTGATTAACCGATGTTGGTACTCGATCAGATATCTGACAAGCCGAAATACTTCATAAAACTGACCTTTGCAGAACTTCATAACGGACAATTTTTCAAAACGGTCATTTCTGAAAGCTTTTAAGAATTTGAAGGGCTTAAATTGAAAATTCCCAAAAATCCAAAGTGTTGGTGGAAATCTGATCCTTCGAGGAAGCAATGGCCCTCGAAAGATCAGAAGGTCAATGAAAGTTAATGAAAGTCAATCATCTCAGTCGAAAGATGAATTGGTCAACAGATCTTTTTGAAAGATGGATAAGGTCGAAAGATATCCTTCGAGAATTCCCACAAATATCTGGTATCTTTCGATCCAGATAGGGATCCTTCGACCCATAGCTGATCTTTCGAAACACCTTTTCATCTTTCGAAAGGTCATTTATCCTTCGAGACGGTTCGACTTTCGAGGTCAGAGTATAAAAAGGTATCATCTTCTTCATTTCAACATAACTGTTCAACTTCACTATTTCAAAATCGTCTGATCCTACCGAAACTCTGCCAAAATTTGAATCAAAAAGTTAGTGTATCAGGATTCCATCTACAATCTCGGTAGGATAATCCGAATGCACTTATCAAACAACGACATAAACACTTCATTTGATCATGTGTCTTTATGCAATGTGAATATGTTTGTTGTAGGTCTTTGATGTTTATAATGTTATATCTTGACTGATGTTTTATGTTTCAGAGTCTTTGGTTTGAACTTTAATGGTCTGAAAGCCTTTGTGTGTTCTTGATTGATTGGTTCATGTGTATGTGGTTGTATCCGGGTTGGGGTTTTGTGTCCGGTGTTGGGTTTGATATTGTTATGTCTGTTTTAAGTGTCTTGTTAGTAATGTTTTAAATGGTTTGATGTTTGATGTACCTAAATGATCTGAAACCACTTAAAACACACTTAAAACTGTCACCGAAAAACGATGAACAGTGTCGCCGGAAAATCGCCGATGAACAGTGTCACCGGATCATCCTTCGATCTCGAAAGATGATGTCTTAACCTCGAAAGATGGACTGCAAAATATCCTTCGAACTGAGGATCGAAGGATACTAAGCCTTTCGAAGGATCATCCTTCGGTTGATCAGATCTTTCGATTGATCAAATATCTTTCAAAAATTTTTATCTTTCGAAAGTTGATCTTTCGATAAGGCCTGTCATCTTTCGAAGCATATAACATCTTTCGATCAATGTGTCATCCTTCGATGCCTAAATGGGATCTTTCGAGACAGAACACTTAGAAATTTTTCAAGAAATTGAAATCTTTCTAAGTGTGAAATCCTTGTTGACTGTTGATTGTTTCTCATTACGTGTCCGTGTTTTCATGAACAGAAATGGCACCGAAAGAAAAGAAAGAACGGGCAAAACCAACCAAGAAAGAAAAATCGGAAGTTGAATCTATGTTGGAGACACGACACAACATGGCCGCGTATTTGCAACCGGAAGACAAAATCAGTCCGGAATTCACGGGAATAATGGAGTATCTTCATCGCACTCGTATCAACTATGCAATCACTACACAGCACACTGCTTATCAGTCTCATATCAAGGAGTTCTGGAATTCGGCTGTGGTTGAAACAGTGGATAACAAGGAAGTGATTAGTGGATCAGTTGCTGAGAAACCCGTGGTGATTACAGAAAACACTATCAGAGCACGTCTGCAACTAGGAGATCAACCAGAAGATTCTACTTCTATTGATTTACAATGTCAGCGGGGCTTGCTGATGAGGTTACGGTACAGCGATAACGTTCTTGCAAATCAGATCAACAAAAAGTTTATGCCGCTTCGATACAAGTTCTTATTGCATATCCTTATTCACTGCCTGAGCAACAAACGATCTGGATATGATCTGTCGCCGATTGATTTAACGGGATTGTTTACAGCTTTGATTCTGAACAAGCCGTTCAACATATCACGCTATATTTTCGACAATCTGAAAGAAAATGCTCGAAGGCCACTCCCGTCAGCAACTCAACGAACATCTACCAAGTTTTGGCTATATCCTAGATTCCTGCAGATGATGATTGATGATCAGATTCCTGATCTTCCTAAAGCTGAAGCAGATGTTCTACCTGTCAATCCGATGAATGAGCGTACACTGCTGATTTTCAAATCCATGTCCAACTATAAGGAATCGGATCCAATTAGAAAGCTTATTGGTCATCTCGATGTTCCGGCCTACGAGGCACCGCAGAACAACAAATGGCGTCGAGATGCGAGTGATTCTGATGCTGAAGAGCCAAGGTTAATCGCTTTGGCTACCACGCAGCTCGGGGCTAAGCATGGTATTAAAGCATCGAGCAGGAAGTCTGCTGGCAGTTCAAGTGTTGCAGCACATGTTGAAGTCGATGTGAATGTTGCTGCAGAAGAAGTTCAGGGAGTGTTTGTCGATCCTGATGCTCGTGTTAGTGCAGGTGGAGCTGGTGATCCTGCTAGTCAGTCAGGTAATGTTGCGGCTGACAGAGGTAAAAGTAAGGTGGACGAGCCGAGGAGGTTGGCCGATGAAAGCAGTTCGTCTTCTGATGCTGAAGGAGGTGCTGGTAATGATGATTCATCTTCTGAGGATGATAATCCTCCTCCTCCAGGGATGCGTAAGGCTTATGATCAGCGAGGGAATTTTCGTGGTTTTGAACGTATTGAGAAACCGGTGAATGTCGCAGAATCTGATAAAGATGATGATTATATTCCTGCTGCTCCTGGATTACTCAGAAGGAAGAGACAAGCAAGAAGAGAGGGTACTCGTACTTCTAAGAGATCAAGGGGCGGATCAAAGCCAACAGGTGAAACGGCTGGTGATGTCACTACACCTGATCCGATTCAGCATTCAACGCCTCCGGAGCAACAGCTGCCTCCTATCAGTGAACAATTAACTACATCAGAGATGCTGGATCTGATCTCTTCTCCACAGACGTCTTCTGGGGCACGCACGGCGCCTGTTGATCAACAGCCGCCTGCAACCCCCGTCTCAGGTACACATCCACGTCCTCCTCTTGTTATTCCTGGTCCAACAGGTACTTCTGGTCCATCTGGCCAGACTGGTTTCTCAGGTCCTGAGCCCTCACGGCCTACTCTAGCAGAAACATTATCTGTGTTGTCTGATGCTGAGAAAATTCAATTCCTGATTGAACAAGTCAGTGAACTGGGTACCTTAGTCGGTCGGAATACAAGAAAGATTGAAGAATACCGTATACAGCGAACACATGATACTGAGGCACACAACAAGCTGGTCTCACTTGTTAGTGCTCAGAATGTCAAGATAAGAGAACAGGCTCAAGAGATAGAAAGACTGAAAGAAGCTAATAAGGCTCGTGATAGAGAGGTTGAGATAATGAAGAAGCATAGTACTGTGCTAGAACGTGAGGCAACAACGTTAAAACAGAAGCATGAAGAGCTGTCCGATCGCTATAAGAATCGTGATGATAGATTAATGGAAGCCTTCAAGCCTGTTCAAGCGAACTTTAAGAGATTTGATCACAAAGTTGTTACACTTTGGAATGAACGGTGCAAAGCTTTGGGCATCGCTCCTTCAAGGCGTGGCGATGATAAGGATGATGATGCAGCAAATCCTGATCAACCATCTGCCACAGGTTCCGGTGCAACTGCATCTGGTGCTGCAGGTGGGTCTGGTACATCTCAAGATGCTCCTTCTGCTCCTCCAACAGCTACTGGTCCTTCTGAGCAAACTGAAACATTGGAAGCTTCAGCAGTTTTTGAACATATTAGTCTTGAGCCGGAAGCGTTCACCGATCTCCCTGAATCCTCAACTGTTCAACAGTATCATCCAGTCACGGGTGAACTATTAGAAGAGGGAGAACATGTTACTGAGATGTCTGATGAATGTGTGTTAGCTCTAACAGCAATGGATGAAGTTGATGTGACCACGATCGATGCTACTCCGTTGGTTCCGGACGAAACCGATTTCTCTACGATTGAAGAAATCTTCATCGGTTCGGATCCGGAACGTCCCGTTTATGTTAGTCAAGATAATGTGGAGCTTAATTCGCTTGATGATGATTTTGTGGAAGCAAAGACAGCAGAATCTTCTAATCCTTCTTCAGATTCTCCTTCAGTCCAAGAAAACCGTGAGAAGACCGTGAACGAATGGCGAGCGGATTTCCTAGCTAGGAATCCTCCTCCGCTCCCTCCGTTGGATCAGGCCAACTACATGATTCTGGAAAGGAATCAGGCTAGGGGTCGTATTATCAGCTGGATGTTCATCAAGGAGCTTCATTGCATGGTTGTGAAGCGAGAATGCGGCCTTCAGTACTTCAGGACTCTTCTCAGCATTCTCTCACTTCCTTATTATGATGTTGCGGTTTTGGCTCAGATGGAGGTTATTAATCGAGTCAAAGACAAGATGGTGGATTTGTTTGCGAAGAAGATCAGATTGGAACGAAGAAGAGGTTGGGAGGATCCGCTATACAAGCCGCAGTTTCCTCGATACGAGCAAATCAGGTTCACGCTCGATCCAGAGACAAATACTGCTCGTTATCGATTGGTTTATGATCCTCCAAAGTTGATGAAGAAGATACCTTTGTTGAAAATGAAGACAGACTTTCTGGGAAACTTTCGTTGCTGGGTTTATGATGCAGATACTGGAGAAGCCGTGATCTTATTCCGAGATAGTCAGGAGAACTTTCGAATGATAGATCCGATGTGGATTACTAACATGTCCAGGTCGGATATTATTGTTCTTAAGGATCACGAGATCAATTACTTGGTTAGAGATCGTGAACAAGCAATGAAGTTTCAGAAGATGGCCCGGTATTGCTTCAACCTACTGGTGAATGCGGGAAGTGCATGGTCTACGCATCACTTAACGGTTGAAAGGACGTCAGAGACTTGAAGACACAAAGATCGAGACAAAGCTACAGCCAAGGGGGAGTTTGTTGGTGCACTTGTGTCTGTACTTTGTCTGTATTTTGTAATGATATAAAACGATGTCTTTTGTAGTCGTGTTACGTCTTAGATGTGTTTATGTGTGTGCTTAATGTAAGTTTGACCAGTCAACCATCCTCCTGGTTTGACTTGGTCAAACAGTTAGAAAAAGGTTTGTAAGTTGTGTGGGTCGAAGGATGAGTCATCGAAGGATTGTTTATATCCTTCGATGAGCTCGAAAGATAACCTTCGATGGATATAGATGGACCTCGAAGGATGCCAATCCTTCGAGGTATATGTGGATCCTTCGATAGGCTGTATCTCGATAGATGATCTTTCGATCAGTCTAATTGATCCTTCGACCAGACGAGCTGTGAAGGTTATATATACTGTTGTAATGTGTTCACTTCATGGTGTGAGTGAACTTAGTCTTGTAGAGAGCGTATTTTCAGTTTGGTCAAGGGCTGTAACCGTGTCCACTGAAATACAAGAGAAAACTTTGATATCTTGTGTGTCTACCCTTTCTCTTTGTAGCTTGTGTTCTCATATAAACTACCGGTTTGCATTCTAGCTTGGATTCCGCACTTGCTAGTGTGTTAAACTTAACAAGGATAAGGTTTAACCTCAACCTCCGAGGGACCTACAAATGGATACCGATTTTCAATCGTGACCTTGTTTAATTTGCGGTAGTCAATGCACATACGCATTGATCCGTCTTTCTTCTTAACAAATAAAATCGGTGCTCCCCATGGCGATGAACTTGGCTGTATGAATCCTTTTTCTAACAATTCGTCTAATTGTTTCTTCAGTTCCTGCATTTCTGCGGGTGCCAAACGGTAGGGTGCCTTGGAAATAGGTGTTGTTCCTGGTAGCAGATGGATTCTGAATTCAACTTCTCTGTCTGGCGGTAGTCCTGGTAATTCTTCTGGAAACACATCTGGAAATTGAGATACTACTGGAATATCTTTCAGTTCTTTTCCTTTAGTGTTAGCGATTATAGAAATCAAATACACCAATGACCCTTTCTTATATAACTTGCTGTTTTCATCACAGAGATGAATTTTGTGGATCTAGAGGGCTTATTTCCTTTAATTGTGATCTTTTCACCCCGTAGTGAATTTACTTGGATTGGCTTTTGATCACATAAAATACTGGCTTTATTGGCTATTAACCAATCCATTCCTAATACAACATCGAATCCTGCCAGATTCATTGGATAAAGGTTTGCAATAAACTTTTGATTTAAAAATTCTATTCTTGTTCCCTGCAAGATTTCGGTAATCTTAATGGTTTCCCCATTTGCTGTATCTACTAGACATTCTTATGGGAGTTTAGTTAATGGTCGATTGAGAAGTTTGCAAAATGAAGTATTGATAAAACTTTGGTTCGCACCAGAGTCAAATAATACTTTAGCAAAAACATCATTAACTAAAAACGTACCGGCAATCACGTCCGGAATCATCTTAGCTTCTTCTGCAGTCAGAACAAATGCTCTAGCATTTTTGGTAGTCTTGTTGTTCATGGCTGGAACTAGTTTCGGACAGTTTGGCTTGATGTGACCTTTTTCTCCACAGTTGAAACACATTCCATTATTAGGTTTCTTCTTATAGTCTTCTTCCTTGTGTCCTGGTATCTTACAGAAATTGCAGTAGGTAGAGCATTTTCCTGAATGTTTCTTCTTGCAAGCCTTGCAGTAAGGTGCAGAGGTAGAACCTACATTTTTCTCGCGGTTGGAATTTCCATAACGAAATTCTTGGGTAAGCATTTGAGCTAGGTTCCTTCTCTGGTCCTCTTCTCGCGTACGCACTAACTCATCTGTCAAGGTGTTTGCTAGTTCTATAGTTTCTTCTATAGTTTGAGGTCTAGCTGCCTTGACTACATGTCTAATCTCATTGATTAATCCCCAGATGTAACGGGAGATTAATACTGGTTCTGGTGATGCAAGGGTTGGTTCTATTCTAGCATATTCAAAGAATAACGTAGTATAACCCTTACTATCTACTCCAGTCATTCTAAGGTTTAGAAACTTAATTTCTATCTGTTCTTTTTCATTGGGAGGGCATAATTTCCTTTCTACCATATTCTTAAATTATTCCCATTACATATTGTAAATTCTGTCACTTCCCCTAGACTAGAGGATAGTGTTCCACCATTCTAAGGCTGAGTTCTTAAAAAGATTGGAAGCAAACATTATCTTATCCTCTTCCGCACACTTGCTTATTTTTAAGACGGCCTCGGTCTTTTCTATCCAGCGTAGAGCTGCAACGGCCACTTCATTGCCAGAGAATTCCATTGGTTTACAAGACCAGAATTCTTTATAAGAACAACCATAAGATATGGTTCTTCTTCTTTTGGGAATGGGCACTTGAAGTATGGGTCCATTGTTTACGCTGTGTTATGGTTCAGTTGGTCGCTTACTGCCATTGTTACTTTTATTATCCGCTTCCCTAACTATTTTGATAATATATGGCATTGCATCTATTATCCCTTGTGCCACTATGTGTTGGATGGCACTGTTATCCACTGGGTTTCCATTATTATCATTGTTCGGGTTATCGTTATTAGGGTTATGGTCATTCTGGTTTTCCTGGTTCACTTCGTTGTCCATCTGAATTTTAAACATTTACCACATATTAATATCACAAGATAATATTTAATGCAAATAACTACACAACACACATACTGATCAAAATCGTCGAACATTGCGACTTACTCTTTCTTATATATTATGCATCTAATACAAACTGAAACTGGAATTTTAAAATTACAATACTATTATGCATCCATAACTATTATCTAGATTTTTTTTCAAACATACACACATATTATATATTATTATTTTATTAGTACCACCACCATCACTGATATGGGTTCATCCAGAACTCCATATTACGCTCGTCGTACTTCCAGACGAGTCGTTCTCCGATCTGTCTCATCCTGTCACTACCTTCCAAAATCTCCTCACCAAAGGTTCGGAGTTCTTGCACATTCTCTGCACTCATTGGGGGTGCAGGGGCTGGTACTGGGTTTGGGAACTGGGGCATGGGTTCTTGGTAAGGATAAGGATTCTCTAAAATTTCCCTGATGTATTCATTGTTATCATAGTAGGGATCTAGAGGGTCCAAATCTGGGTAGGCTGTTAGGTTTGGCATAGGTTCGTCTTCTGGTATTGGGTAGCATTGCTGGTAATCCCTAAAGTCGTCAAACCACGGGTCGTAGTTTGGGTCTAAGGGATTGGGTGCTGGTACTCTAGGTATCTCATCTGGGTTGAAATCAGGCATTGGGATTTGATTTTCTGGATTGTTTTCAATTTCCATTGGCTGTGTGGGAAATAATGGTAAGGGCTGGGGTGCTATGAGTTGCTCCAGGTTAGGGTCGGCAGCTGTAGTTGCTAGGATATGGAAATTTGATAGACTCCTATTGAGCATATCCTGAGTATGAGCATCTGTTTCTCTCTTGGCGGCTGCTACAGCACGCTGTTGTTGTAACTTTTTCATTCTCTTCCTATGTTCATGCGCTCCCCTACTGAACCATCCTCTCTTTTTATGAGGGAATGACTCTTCAGACTGAGCCTTAAACACGAATATCCCATCTTCATTATCAGCTGAATACCCTGAGAGGGCAGGCTGTGAAGAGGTGCCTTCGCTCCTAGGTGAGCTGGACAACTGAGGGTAGGCGTCGGAAGGTCCTTGGTCGCTCATACTGTAAACTAACAAATAGTCAAATAACACACAACAATAAAGTACAATTATGCACGTAGTTCCGTAATTTATTTCCTAACATATTGAATAATATATTGGTGTCAGCAGAACACTTCTGTGGCTGAATCAGTGGCTTAGCTCTGATACCACCTTCTGTCGCAACCCCCGTCCCTTAATTACCCGGGAACGGGCGGCCGCGGGCATTTTCGGTGGTATCGGTGTTTGTCCTTTTGGCAGCGGAAATTACATCAGGACCGTAGTTAGAAAATATTTTATCAGAGTAAAATACCACGCTTTTAATATATTAAACACATGGGAAAATCCCAAGTTTCAAGTACACACATTTCTCATAGGGTTAAACCCTATTTTATTTAAATAAAACATCTCTTTATTTTAGGTAACTTTATAGCCACTTTTCCAAACCTTCAGTGCTGTCTAGCTGGCTTCTATTTGGCTTTCACATTTTGTTACCTGAAACGCGTTTAAAAACATTTTGTCAGTGGGAAATACTGGTGAGCGAATCTCAGTTTAATCAAGTTAAGTAAAACCATTGTACAGTATTGAGGGCGGTCGCGCAATTACATTTGTTTCCATCTACTTTAATTACCACCCACGGTACTGTCAACCCGACTTGTGGTCATGTTACTACTCGCAATGTAGTAACAAATTTTGTATACAAAACCCCAACATACCGACGATAATTGTAGAATACAAATACTCAATCACTGTTTAATATAATATTAATTATGTGAGGTTTTGTAAAAACAGTTTGCAAAAAGGAGATTACTCACATTGCTGTCTTAGGGTTTTCCTTAAGGATTTCCTGGTGATTATCTATTAAATACACAAATGCACACGCGTTAGTATAATAACCCAATATTTACATTAGTAATACCCTCCCCGAGACGATATTCCAATGACTACGTCGGGCAGAACCTCGACAGCCGTTACGGAACCCTGGATCAATCGGGCAGCGTATCTAATACGTAACCGGGGTTATGATACTTACAACGAGGCAGGGCTTCGCTAATTAGGGGGTATAATGCCCGAAAATTACTTCAATTATACAGAATTTCGAGAGAGAGAAAGATTGTGAGCGAGTTCGAATGATCAGCCGATGCCCTCTATATATAGGGCCTGATTTCAGGTCCCTCGCGGCCCACAAAGGATGTAGTCAAGGGCTACGCGACCCGCGACGTAGGGTAGTAGGCCCTAGCTGATCCGGGTCATCACACTAGACTCGACACATTGCTCGTCACGTGGCAGCACCGGGCTGCGCCTCATGTCCATTCGCTCGCGCCCCGCGTAGACCAAGGATGGGTCTTACGCGGCCCGCGACAGCCTTGTTTTTCTTGTTTTTATTTAATTTTTAATTATATATGGTATTTTGGGCTTGGTTTTCACACACGGGGTGTATTTTAGAACATATAGGGATATTTTAAATATGTTAGGGGTGTCGAAAATTATTTTAGAAGGGTTGTTATATGTGGTTTGACAAGTTGTTACTCAGATAGTCTCCAAAGCGGATGGTGGTTAGTTTTTCTGGTTAAGTGAGTGTGAAATGACAAGGACTATCCGAGTAACAACTTGTCAAACCACAAGGACTATCCGAGTAACAAACTCATTCCATCCAAATGTTGAAGCTTTACATGCATGAAACCATACCCATTTGAACATTTCTGCCATGAATTCCAACCCATACCCCAACATGAATCGGTTACATTCATTCAAACTACCATATACCCATGAAACCAACCAACCATTTTGACCCGATAAACTATATAAAACCGTATACCAACTAAAACATCATTTTTTAGAAGCTATTCTAATAAAAATCATTTTTGTAAAATATTTTTTTTACCATTTTTTACTGTTTTTAAATATTTTTTAGTTTTTGATTTTTTTATTAAAAAGGCTTATACATGTATTTATATACAAAAGCTCTTAATTTTTTGTAAAGAAAATTAAATTTTAACATGTTAAATTGAATTTTTAGCATGTTAAAACGTTAAATTGATGGTTTCCCGATTCTCCACTTTTTAGTGTTCTACATTAAACCCTTCCCGTATGGAATATATCTCTAAACCCCAAATCGTTATGCGTTTTAATCAAATACATGAATGAATTAGTATTTATAATACCTTAACAAAGAAAATAAATTTTTGTAGATAGGTAAATTTTATGATTGTGAAATTAACCTTTTTTATAAATGGGTATGGCGCAATCTACATCTCCATTAAATTCCAATATTTTCTTTTTCAAATTCCGTTTAACTTTTAGTTTTGTTTTGTTTTTAAATAACATGTGATATCCAATATTTTATAAACTCTAAATGCAAATGTTTATTTTATTTTTTATACTTAGAAATGTAGACAAAAAATAAAACTTGGTATTTGGATTTTTAGAAATTACTACATATAATGTCATTATATAAAGGAATAATGAAATTTAATAATCTCAACTTTCACCAGTTGGCCAGCAACGGATCCAACTTCAAAAATAGCCATTGGCGGTCCTAACTTATGACATTTCGTAAAACATTGGACCCTTGCTAACAACGGTGATCATGCCACGTAACCAGCCCAGTTTACAAATTATGACACGTCATCATGCCACGTCATCACCGTTATAACGGTGTTAGCAAGGGTCCAATGTTTTACAAAATGTCAAAAGTTGAAACCGTCAGTGGCTATTTTTCAAGTTTGGTCCATTACCGGCCAACTGGTGAAAGTTGGGATTATTAAATTCCATTATTCCTTATATAAATAACAATTCACAAAATTACACATATAACTGTAGTGAACATCTTTTCTTGGCTTTTATTCCCTTTTTTTGCTTTTCTTTTGTGTTTTTTTCTTTTTGTTTTTTTCTTTTTCATACCCTTAACTTTCTGTACATTATCATTTAGACCCCTTAACTTTATAAAAACTTTGTAAAATGTTAGTTTGACCCCATCGAGTTTTATGTGCTTATTTTTATATAGGTGGTCACATATAAAACGTTTCTGTGCTTATTTTTAGAGTTAATTACATAGTTAGTTCCTGTGGTTTGCACAAAATAACAACATTAGGTACTAATAGTTTAAAATCACATTCTAGGGTATTAACTTTTCATTTTGTAACGTTTGAGGGTATTAACTTTTCATTTTGTAACGTTTGAGGGTATTAATTTTTCATTTTGTAACGTTTGAGGGTACTAATAAAATGTGATTTTAAGCCTTTAAACAGTGCTAATACCCTCAAACGTTACAAAATGAAAAGTTAATACCCTAGAATGTGATTCTAAACTATTAGTACCTAAGGTTGTTATTTTTTGCAAACCACAGGGACTAACTATGTAATTAACTCCTTATTTTTATGTATGGTTTCGGTTGGTTTACGTTTTGGCAATACATTTTCATGCTTATTTTTATGCATGTTTTCAGTTGGTCCACGTTTTGTCATATATAATACGTTTTCACTAAATGATATAAATTCAAATTACTTTACATTTCAACGCTACCGCAACGCGAGATACCATTTCCTTAACTTAAAAAAATATTATTTTCTTATGTGCTTTATTTAAGTACATTTCAGTAGAAATCTAAGTTTGTTTACGTTTTGACTTAATTTTTTCTCAGTAATGAGTGAGGAGAAATATAATACGTTTTCGTGCTTATTTTACGTATGTTTTTAGTTGGTCTATGTTTTGACGTAAGTTTTGCTCGGAAGACAATACAAATTCGAGTTACTTTAGGTTTCGAATCCGTAGAAAAACGCGGCGGGTCAAAATTTTAGTTAATGTTAAAAACTAAATTATAGAGTCCAAAAAAACCATGTCCTCAATTAGCTTAAATTACCCATTTATTAAAATCAAATAAAAAACAGTCCATATCAGATAATATAAAAATAATTACATCATCAACAAATATCAGATTTCAATTAATTAATCAATAACATTACATCGCATACTTAATTAAATTAATTACAATATAACATTATTTTGCTTTATTAGTTATTAAAATTAAAATCAAATCTCCATGTTGCAACTTGAGGGGTGTTAGCACTTGGCCATAAGCAAAAAAGTCTGATTAAGAGTGGCCATAAGTTTTTGTGTAGTTGCAAATTGCAGTAGAATAAAAGACAATATAAAGCATATATACATTGTATCTAATCACAATCTATATATGACCAAATTAAATCAAACATTAACGTACAAATATAATATTGACCAACCCCACCATTTTGGCTATAGATTGATGAAGATGGTCCACTGCAGTTATCGTTCATGCACCTAGATTGTACGAGGAATATATTATATAGGATTAGGATCAAATACAAAGGATCCTAATCGTAAGAAGTGTAAGAAGGATTTATAGAGTGACAAGTGTCCAATAACCTAAAAAAACCCACAACACAAAAAAACCCATTAAAAAAAAAAAAAAAAACTTAAACATCCACCACCACCAAAAACCCCCACCCCCCACATCACCCACCAAAAAAAAAAAAAAAAATTTTTTTTTTTTTGGCCGAGGGGGTGGGGGTTTAGGTTTTTGGGTGGTGGTGGGGGTGGGTGTTTAGTTTTTTTTATATTTTTTTTTTTAGGTTTTTGGGGGGTTGGGGGGGGGGGGGGGGGGGTTAGGTTTTTTGGGGTTTTTTTGGTGAGGTATAGTTTTTTTTTTGTTTTTTTTTTGCGGGGTGGGGGGGGGTGGGGGTGGGGGGGTTTAGGTTTTTGGGTGGGGGGGGGGGGGTTAGGTTTAGGTTATTGAACACTTGTCACTCTATAAATCATTCTTACACTTCTTACAATTAGAAGCCTTTGTAGAATAACTTGACCCATATTATATATATATATTCGGTTATTTATCATTTTATATTTCCAACTTGTGCTAATTATTATTTGTTGATTACCTAATTTGTAATAGTAGTATGATCAGTTTTTAATGTTCCAACCCTAAAGAAGTCAGTGCTTTAATTTTTTGTTTGTTATGAAGGGTTGAAACCGAAGAGGATTGCCGGCATGCGGAAACTAGGAGTTATACTCCGATTGCATGATTCAGGGGCGGACCTACCATTTGGCCAGGGGCGATCGCACCCCATGAAAAAAAAATTAGTGTATATTTTAGGCTAAAAATCC
>JARYGA010040911.1:0-109484 GCA_030545235.1 Helianthus tuberosus | reverse complement strand
CCTTATGATCACCTAGGATTGATTAGTCTTTTGCTAGTTAGCTTGTATGCCCATAGTAAATTACCAAAACGCCCTTTTGAAGCATAAATCCGTATTTTTGACTATGTGAACATATTTTTGACATATAATCTGATTTAGTAACATGTTTAGGCATAATTGGGCATGTAAGACTTGGCATAGCACATAGTTAACCAACCGAACATAGTTTTACGCTAACGACGCATTATAGTAGCTTATACTACCATAATGGGTCGAAACGGGTCAAAAGCACTTAGGTAGACTTTCAAATCAGAATGTAAGGTCTAATAAATCATACCATATGAGTTTACATACTCATTTGATTTATAGAACCTCATTCTATCCTATCTCCCGATTTAGGAGCCAATTATTAACATAGTTACCTATACTAGGTGCCGGTTGATTCCGTGATACTTGGAGCTTTTATTGGTCTTATTCTCAAGACTAATAAGCAATCCCAAGTGAGTACATAGTTCCCCTCTTTTACCGCTTTCAAATATTTTGGGGTGATTCACATGTACATACTTGTTACTTTCTTGTTTTACATGCTTTTGTGACATAAACATGCTAGTTTCACTTAGTACATGTTTAGTACATGTTTTCACTATGTCTTGCTAAGTATGTTAAGCATGCTAGCACATTGTTTTATTACACATTTGTTACATATGTTTACTTAGCATATGTACGCATTGTTTTACATGACATTTCTGCTATGTATGTTTACTGAGCATACTAGCACATTGTTTTATATGAACATTTCTACTAGGCATGTTTACTTAGCATACCTAGTACATGGTTTTCATAGCATGCTTACATTGGTTATGACATTTGGTGTGTTTAATCGGGACAATAATACATTCATTAACATTAGCTACGCCGCTCGGTAGTATGTAATGGTACCATAGGAATTGACAACTCCCGTTTCCGACTTCCTAGGTTTGTTTAGAAGTTGGAAATGACAGAATCCGAATACATAACTTAGATGAACCTTTAATTTGTTTAAAGGTTTGTCGCCACAGTCGCAAGGCTTGAATGTATACGATTAACATTACTGCATAAATGTTTGTAATCATAAAGCATTGTTTCTGCAAAACATGACATTTGAATTAAACTTAGGTTTACTCAAAAACATTGTTTTGTACATTTTTCCTACGGGGTTAAGTAGATTCTTTTATTCACCGTACATGACATATGTTTCACATTGGCATTTTTACATAGTCTAAGTAGATGATTTCCTACTTGCTATGCATTCCATTGGTTATACATAATATATGTTACACATGACATTAAACATGGTTTATGCATAAACATTTTGACATTAAACATGACATTTTGTTGGGTAATGATAAGTGACTTATGTAACGGGGCTATGTGTTATACGATAAAAGCATGGTGGATACGCCGCTGGTACTTCCTATATATAAGTGCTTTTATTGTATTATACATTGTTGCGTTTCCTAAGCCACTTGACAAAAGACATGAAACATTTTTACAAGGACACGACATTTATACAGAGTACATATTTTATACAATTCACTTTTACTTGGTTATTTATTTAACCATGCATAATTCTTTTATATCATTTGATTCTCATATCGATTTTCACATGATTTTATAAAAGAAAACATTTTACAAGGTTCATGACTATTTTTGTTAAAAACTTCTTTTAAACTACAAGTCATGAATCCTGCATAAACAAAACCTATGTATCTCACAGGCTTTTTTATGCTGACGTACCTATTTTTACATGTGTTTCAGGTGCTGATGCATGATGATGTTTGTGCTTCACTTAGGCGGACTCGGGCCTTAGTGACTTAAAAGACAATTATTATGTTATGTTTTATTTAATTTCCAAGACAATGTAAACTTTAATTCAATAATACATAACTTTAATTACCATGGTTGTTGAAACAATAATTCTGTTACAACACTCCCCGACGTTTCCGCCACGGTTTGTTGTTTTAACGTGGTCGGGGTGTGACAATGGCCATTATTAAAAGTGACTTTGCCCTTTCATCCCCAGCCACCAGTTCCTTGTCTTCTGCGCTCCAGTTTATTTCACTTTTGGGAGCGCGGGAGGCAGGGATAGCTGGTGATTGGTCAGTTGCTGGAATAGCAGGTATATCTGTCATTGGTGTATGTGGACCCCTTTCAATGGATTGAAACAGAGCTCGGTCATGACCATTAAGGAAATTGACCATCCTGATTTTCCATTGGGGGTATTCCTCTCTGACCAGAGTCGGAGGTTTGGACATAGAACCAATGTTAAAAGCATTATTCTTGGATTGAAAGCTGGCCATATTTACAGAAAATAAGATGAGCAGTTGATCGTTTGAAAATAGTTTATTCAATCTGCTCTGATACCAATTGTTGGACCCAGTATGGCCTTAAAACAACTTCTTTTCACGTAATATGGCAAGTGATTTCAGTAGATGTGAAAAAGATGTGCGGAAATGGAAATCAGACTTTCAAGAAACAAGACCTACAAAATTATCAAGTTTATATCACTTTGAAACAAACTGGTTTACAAGGTGATTGTAAGATTATTATCTAGTACAAACGAATCTTGAATTCTGTGGGTGAGAGGGCAATGGAGTTTTGATGTATGTATGAATGATAAGCTTCAAACTCACTTTGCTTCTCCTGGTTGAGCCTTCTATTTATAGAGGGCTGGGTGCATGAATAAACAATAGTTTATTCATGCAATAAGTCCTGCAAAAAGTGCCCAATTGACATATTCATTGAATCCAACGTTCAAGTTGCCTTTTTCATCATGATATCAATTAATGTCAACTTGCTTCAGTAAGTGTGGCAGGACAGAGCCAATTTCAGACAAGCGGGGTATTTCATCAGAATTATGATAAACCACTTCATCAGAAATTCTGATGAACAAATCATCAGAAAAATCCTGATGATCAAAATCGTCAGAAACTGATGATATTTCATCAGAAATATCATCAGATCCATCAGAAATGACCTTTTCTAATAATCCAATTCAGCTCTTGATCAACTTGTGATTCTAGCCAGGCGATTTCTGTTCTTCCTTGCAATCCTTGTTTTTTCATGATCTTTTTGTATAACAGTCTGTGATTGGTAATTTGATTATTCAAATAATCCATAATGAACTCGTTAGCAATCTAGTGATCGATCTAAACTAGGATTTTCTGTTTTTTGTTTCTTTCTAATCGCCGCCATAACCTGTTGAGTTCGAATGGATTGTATAGCGTGATTGTTTCGTCTGTTTTGGACTTAACGATTCCTCTATATCATCTTGCTAGAATCACAAGTTAGGGTTAAGCTAGTCTAGGGTTTGTTTGGTTTGCTGGGCTGATCGGCTGTTTTGTTTTTTCTTATTGGGGGTAAGGAGTTTCTTTGTCTAAAGGAGAGAGTTGATATACCTCTGGTTAGGGTTTGCTGCTAGTCCGTAAGTTGTGCATTATTTTTTTACGTCTGCATGTGATACGTATTGATTTGACCATGAATTCTAAACCTCCTGATGTCAATGAGTTATATGGGAAACATACGTATTTGAATGTTGAACATCCTGATGATTTGCATGGGAAACCGGTGAATGTTTTGAAGGGGTTGGGGAGTAAAATTCTGAACATTGATGGAAAACCGTTGATCCCTAGAAGAGGAGTTGTGACGAACAATAAACAGGAGCCCCGGCTTTTGAATGTTATTGATGAACTGCAGAAAGTTACTGTTCCTGTTCAACCAGAGAGGGATAGTAGTATCTTGGATAAACCACAACAACATGAGGAGCCGGTCTCATACGCTGAAAAGTTGAGGAATAAGTTGACGCCTACGACTGAAGTGAATTTTAGGAAGCTGGATCCTACGGAAACGCATCAAGAAGCAGACGTTGTGATTCCAAAGGAGGTTGTTAAGAAGGTACAAGATAGGTTTGATAATGTCTTATTTGGTTATTTCCTGGGGAATAGACTGCCATTTCCGGTTGTTGAGTATTATGTTAAAAATGTTTGGGCGAAGTTCGGGTTTGCTAAGATCATGATGAACTCGGAAGGTTTTTTCTTTTTTAAGTTTGATTCTAAAGAAGGTATGAATAAAGCGCTGGAGGGTGGGCCTTGGTTAATTCGTAAAGTTCCATTATTTCTTAACATATGGTCTCCATCCATCAGTCTAAAAAAGGAGGGTATAAAATTTGTTCCTATTTGGGTTAAGCTCCATAATGTTCCTATTGCAATCTATACTGATGACGGGTTAAGTTTACTGGCGTCGAAGATTGGGGTCCCAAAAAGACTGGATAGTTATACGGCTGATATGTGTGCTAATAGCTGGGGTAGGAGTAGTTTTGCTCGAGCTTTGATAGAAGTTAATGCGGATAATGAACTCAAAGACCATATAGTTGTTGCGATCCCGAAACTTGATGAGGATGGTTTTATTATGGAAAAAATCACGGTTGAATATGAGTGGAAGCCACAGCGCTGTTCTGCGTGTAGTATCTTTGGCCACAATGACCAAAATTGCCCGAAAAATCAAAATGTTAACCCCAAACAAGTTTCAGTTGATGCTGATGGCTTTATTACAGATAAAAGGAAGGTTGCGAAGATTGGAGTGATGCATAAAAAACAGAAACCAAAATTTATTTACAGGCAAAAATTGAACAAGTCGGGGGCTAGTACTTCAGGTACGAAGAAGGATTCTGGTTCAGTTTCGAACGAGATTAACATAAAAACATCCAATGCTTTTGATGCTTTAGATGCGGAATATGGAGATGGGTATGAGGATAATGTGTTTAATAATGATGGCACGAATGGGAAGGCTCAGAGAACGTCACATGTAGTAGATGAAATTCTGGAAGTTACTCCGACGGAAATGGCGAAATTTATGTCTAATGAACAACATATTCATACTTCTGAGGGGGCAAGCACTCCCTGTTCTAAGGGTTTAAATGGATAGCATAATGTGTTGGAATGTTAGGGGCTTGAACCGTCCCCTGAAACAAAGTGAGGTTCGTACTCTTATGTCAGCTAATAATGTTGAATTGTGTGCTATTCTTGAATCACATGTAGATGTTAGCAAGCTGGATAAAGTTTGTAAGTATGTTTTTCGTAATTGGAATTGGACTTCTAATGGTGGGGTTTGTAGCCGTGGGACCAGAATTATTCTGGATTGGAATGCTGATAATCTTGATGTTATGGTGCTCTTTCAAATGGACCAAATTATTCACACTCAGATTTTCTTTAAAGCTAGCAAGAAAGTCCTCTTTTGTTCGTTTGTTTATGCTGAAAATAAGTATCAAGATCGGAGATCGCTTTGGAATGATTTATGCAAGCATAAGGTTTTTTGTTATGATAAGCCGTGGGTGGTTATGGGAGATTTTAATTCTGCTCTCAAGTTTGAAGATTCGTTATATGGGTGCTCTAAACAATCTATTGGCATGCGGGAATTTGATGAATGTATTCAACAAGCTGAGTTGATGGATATTAGCGCTCATGGATTACAATATACTTGGAATCAGAAGCCGAAGAGTGGAGCAGGCCTTTTGAAGAAAATAGATAGAATTATGGGTAATGTCACGTTCTTAGATCAGTATCCTTCAGCCTATGCCATGTTTCATCCGTATCGTGTGTCGGACCATACACCGTGTTTTCTTAAAATGATGGGAACTAATGGGTTTCGGCCAAGACCTTTCAAATTTCTGAATTTTATTGTTACGAAACCTGAATTCAAGGATAGTGTCAAGTCTGAGTGGGAGAAGACAGTTGAGGGGATTACTATGCTTTCGGTTGTAAAGAAGCTCAAGAATTTAAAGCCGAAGTTGAGGAAGATATTGTTCGATCAAGGTAACTTGCATATAAAGGTGAATGATCTGAGAAAAAAGTTAGATGATCTTCAAGTTCAAGTGGACCAGAATCCGTTGGATACTTGTTTGCGGCAATTGGAGGCTCAATGCCTTAAGGATTTTCAGTCGGCTGCCTATGATGAGGAATGTTTTCTAAAACAGAAATCTAAGGTCGAGTGGCTTTGTGCGGGAGATTCAAATACAAAGTTTTTTCATAACACGGTCAAAGTTAAAAATGCTAGAACTAAAATTTATAGTGTTATGGATTCTTTGGGTACTAGATTTGAAGGTGATGGTGTAGTTGATGCTATGGTTTCGCATTACATGATTTTTTTGGGCGTAGAGGTTCCGGTTCAAACGGTTAACTTGGAAAACTTGTTCACTAATGTGCTTAGCATTGATGTTGCGGATCATATGGTTCGTCAGGTCACTCGGGAGAAGATCAAGCAAGCCATGTTTAGTATTGGTGAAGATAAAGCCCCGGGTCCGGATGGGTACACGTCGGCTTTTTTCAAGCATGCTTGGGATGTTGTAGGTAACGAAGTGACTGAAGCGATATTACAGTTTTTTGAAAACGGTAAGCTTCTTAATCAAGTTAATCATACGATTCTTGCTTTAATTCCGAAAAAAAGATGTTCCGAATTCGGTTTTGGATTATAGGCCCATCTCTTGTTGCAATGTTCTGTATAAATGCATCAGCAAGATTCTTACGGATCGGTTGAAAGGTTGTTTGGGTATTCTTGTTAGCATCAACCAATCTGCCTTTGTTCCGGGTAGGAAGATTTCTGATAACATCCTCCTAACTCAGGAATTGATGCATAATTATCACCTTAACAGGGGCCCGGCTAGGTGTGCCTTTAAAATTGACATTCAAAAAGCTTATGATACAGTTAGCTGGGAATTCTTGGAAGTAATCCTTACTCGCTTTGGTTTTCATCAGAAAATGGTGAAGTGGATCATGACGTGCGTGACCACAGTTTCTTACTCTTTGTGTATTAATGGCAATCTTCACGGGTATTTTAAAGGAAAACGTGGGTTAAGGCAAGGAGATCCAATGTTGCCCTATCTTTTCACGTTAATTATGGAGGTATTATCTCTTTTGTTGCGGCAAGCTGCTAACAACTCTTATAAATATCATGCCCAATGTGCCAAGGAGAAAATTATTAATGTGTCGTTTGCTGATTATTTATTCATATTTGTTCATGGTGATGTCGTTTCGGTTAGAAAAATCAAGGAGGCGTTGGAGACTTTTACTAATATTTCAGGTTTAGCTCCTAGTCCAGCTAAAAGCACTGTCTTCTTCTGCAATGTTCCTCTTTCAATCAGGCAGGAAATTCTTGATGTTATGCCGTTTCAGGAGGGTGTCCTTCCGGTCCGGTATCTTGGGGTTCCCCTTATCTCTTCGAGATTGTTATATAAAGATTGTGAAGTCCTCATTCAGCGTATGGAGAAAAAGATTGTTAATTGGGTGACTAAATCTCTGTCTTTTGCGGGCCGTTTCCAGCTTATCAACTCGGTTCTCTCTTCTATGCACATCTATTGGGCATCAGTCTTTGTTATCCCAGCTCGGGTTATTAATGAACTATAGAAAAGAATTCGCCGATTTTTGTGGAATGCGGGTTCGGATGGCAGAATTCGTGCTAAGGTTGCTTGGAAACATGTGTGTTTGCCTAAAGATGAAGGTGGTTTGGGTATTCGATGTATTTCGGATGTTAATAAATCTCTTATGGCAAACCATATTTGGAGTATTATTACTAACCGGGAGTCTATTTGGGTTAGATGGATTCATAATTACAAGCTTAAAGGTAGAAACTTTTGGGAGGTTCCTTGCCGGGGGAGCATGAGCTGGGGATGGCGAAAAATCTTATCTATCCGAAATATCATTCGTCCTCACATCTGGTCTTCTTTAAAGAGTGGCTTGCAAACTAATGTGTGGAGTGATATGTGGTGTACGGGGAGTCCGCTTAGCTCGTTTATCACACCAAGGTCCATTACTAATGCTGGTTTTAACCTTTAGGCTACGGTTGCGGATGTTATTGATCAGAGTGGTAACTGGAAATGGCCTCAAGCGTGGCTTGATCTTTTTCCGGTTTTAATCACTATTTCGATTCCTAATTTAGCTCCTAATGTAGTGGATCGGCTTGTTTGGAAAGATTTGGATGGTAAGATGGGTGATTTCAAATCGGCTCAAGTTTGGAACACTATTCGAAATATAGATCATCATGCCTTGTGGGCTAACATGGTTTGGTTTTCTCAATGTATTCCGAGGCACTCGTTTCATATGTGGCTGGCTTTCAGAAATAAGTTAAAGACACAGGATAGGTTGGCAGTCTGGGAAGCTGGAAGTCAAACAAATCTGAAACTTATGTGTTGTCCGCTTTGTAATTTCGACCGGGATAGTCGTGATCATTTATTTTTTCAATGTAATTTCTCGGCTCAAGTGTGGAATAATGTGAAGGCAATGGTAAACTTGGCGAATGTGGATAATACATGGTCATCAATTCTAACTTGGGTGGAGCAACATTCAAGATCGAAGGGAGTAGATCATATTGTGTGTAAACTGTTGATAGCAGCCTCTTCTTATTACATTTGGCAAGAAAGGAATAACAGATTGTTTAATAATAATAAGAGGACGGTTGTTCAATTGACTGAGAAGATTAAAAGTTCGGTTCGTTTGCGGCTGATGGGATTCAGATTTCGTGTGAATTCGGCTAGGGAGAGGATCTTCAAGGCCTGGCAATTGAAGAAATCAAAGACGATAGAGTGGATCCGGGCTAGTAGCTCTTCGTGTCCTGTCTGAGTTCGGTTTGGGCTTTGTCTTGGCTGTCTTTTTCGTTAGTTGTTTTTTTGGATTATGGATTGTGTTGCGAGGTGTCCTAGGCTTGGCATGTCAAGTCTAGTTGGTGTGTCGTTTTGACACACCTTTGTACTTATTTGTTTCATTTATAAAATTCATCGGGGTAACCCTTTACCCAAAAAAAAACTTGTGAATCTTTGAAGTAGATGTTGTGCATTCCAGTTGTCCCATCTGATCTTCTTTTTCTTGTTCGTGATCTTCAGGACTGTGATCTCTTCATAGATCCAGTTGATTGTGATTTTCTTCAATACTTACAAATAAAGTTTCCTAACAGTTAAAAAACGAGTTGGATTGAATATAAGACGTTTTCATAAGGCGGTAAAAGCTCAAGTTTCTATAAGTTTGAACGTCGACGCAATACGTGGTACCATTTTTAACTTAAAAATACTATTATCTTACGTGCTTTTTACGTACGCTTCAGTATAAGTCCAAGTTAGTTTACGTTATAACATAATTTTTTTCGGTAATTAGTTAGGTCAAATATAATATGTTTCCGCACCATTTTTATGTCCGTTGTCAATTCGTCTGCGTTTTAGCATAAGTTTCGACACCGCTGCAACGTGCGGCGGGTCAAAATTCTAGTTTGTATATAAATAGGAGGTATTCCAACTCAATCGATGTATATTGACAGTTTGTTTTGGTCTAGTGTGTTTCATGGACGTCACTGAGGGAATATTGGTGGTATCAACGATGGTGAGGTGACTAGTGACATTGATGAAGATCTTATAATTCGGGAATCATCAGATCCTCTACAAAGTTTAATTGATTTCGTGTATCCTTCGTTAATTCAACAATATAAATGTAAAGATTTCTTCCGTTAAAGAGCAATTCTTACGCCTACAAATAAGGTAGTTCACGAAATTAATAACAGGCTGCTACAAATATTCCCAGGAGATTCACTAGAGTATTTGAGTGCAGACAGTTTGTAAGAAACAGAGAAGCCTACAATCACACACAACAAGACTTATACTATCCTGACGTTCTTAATGGTTTAAAAACATCTATATTTCCAAATCATAGTTTGGTATTAAAGGTGTTGTCCCTATAATGTTACTTCGTAACATCGATTAACAAAACGGCCTTTGTAATGGTACTAGACTACAATTTACGTCTCTTTGCAAACGAGTAATTGAGACTGAAATTATTTCTGGTGGAAATATTGAGCTCCATACATGTCCTCCACGCATCAATTTGACACCTTGTGACAATGAAATCACATTCAAGTTTCAGCATCGACAATTTCCATTATCGGTATCCTTTGTGATGACAATAAACAAAAGCCAAGGTCAGTCTTTAGATAGAGTTGGGTTGTATTTAAAATACCTAGTCTTCACTCATGGACAATTGTATTTGCTATGTCAAGGGTTAAAAGTAAGGCCGGTTTGAAGTTGCTGATAACAGATAAGTATGACAATTTTACCAATAAAACGTCTAACATTGTGTACAAAGAAGTTTTCAGAGATCTATGAATCACTTCTATATTATGTTACTTTATCGATTTACTTTGTATTACGCTTTACAATTTTAAAATAATTCAAGATGTTTCTTATCCAATACATCATTCATGACATGTTCTCTTGCTAAGCCCGTTTATAACACAAGTACTTAACCTGGTTATACTTTATATTAAAGCAAAGAAGTAATAATAAAATCATTGTGCTAAAATACACCTTTAATGAGTGGGTGTCATCATCATCATCATACTCAGTAAGTCCCACCAATAACAAAGCTAAGGTATGATTTGATGAGAGTAAGATATACTCTACCATGTAAGAATAGAGAGACTACTTCCAGTTAGACTCCTGAATAATATAAAACAAACATAAGCCTTGCTTAGATGACACACCACAAGAAATACTCAAATTTACAAAAGAAGTTTCTAGCAATCCTTTGTTGATCATCCTAGTGCGATAGTTCACTCTGGTCCACATGATTTTGATATGTTTGACTACATACACAAAGCGATAGAAACTTATCTCACATGATTTTGACTTGAACATATCCAATGGTATTTATCATCAGACATTTGTTTTACTTAATATTTGTTAAAAAAAACATAAACTAACTTTTATTAACTCAGATATTTGAAAACAAAGTATTTTTTAGACGACTTTCCAATATTCATCATCGTATATGTATATAGTGGAGGGTTAATTGAGGAACACCAAAAAAGTGTAAACCGAGAAACGCTCTTAAAAACTCAACTTAACATGTTAAAGATGAATTAAAAAAAATCGACGCTTTTTCTTATTAATACATGTAGAAACATTTTTAATAAAAAATTAAAAAACTAAAAATATAAAAAAATGTTTAAAAAAGAGTTAAAAAAAGCTAGAATATTTTTTTTACAAAAATGATTTTTATTGGAATAGTTTCTACCTATTTTTATAAAGAAAAGCGCTAAAAAAACTTTAAAAAGTAGATTTTTAACATGTTAAGTTTATTTTATGAGATATTTTTATTTTAATAGTTTTTTAAACGTTTTTCATATTTTTAGTTTTTTATTTTTTTATTAAATATGCTTCTAAATGTATTAATAAGGATTAGTGTCGAAAAAGATTTTAAACTTTTTTTTAACATGTTAAGTTGAATTTTTAAAAGTGTTCCCCGGTTCCCTACTTTTTTAGGGTTCTCCAATGAAACTCACACTATATATATATATATATATGGGAGGGTTTAAATGAGAACGCTAAATATCGCGATAACCGTGATAACAAATGAAAAAACCACGAGAACTTGGTCAAAAACAATTCAAATTCAAAATTTCTTTTTACACTTATCATTACTATTCGAATACAATGTTAGAAATTAAATTTACACGTTTAAATTTACGTGAATTCGTAAATAACGAAAATTTACACCATGTGTAAGTTTGTCATTTACACATATGTAAATTTGTTATATTTACACATGTGTAAAAAATCTTGTAAGAGTGATTTTGAGAGGAGAAATGAATTATTTGATGTTGTGAATTCTTTTTTGATGTTGTATTTTAATTAGAATGAGGTTTGTATTAAAAAAAATTCGGTTTTCATTGGTTTTCTCATTCGTTCTCGCAATATTTAGCGTTCTCAAGATAACCCTCCCCTATATATACACACACACACACACACACAAATATATATATATATATATAGGGTAGGGTTCATGCGAGAACCACCTTTATTGTGAGAACCGCAAGAACCAATGTGAAGACAAAAAAATAACCTAAAAATACTTAACCCCCACCCCCCCCCCCCCCAAAAAAAAAAAAAAAAAAAAAACCTAATCGAGGAACAAAGTATTTTTTAGACGACTTTCCAATATTCATCGTCATATATGTATATAGTGAAGGGTTAATTGAGGAACACCAAAAAAGTGTAAACCGAGAAACGCTCTTAAAAACTCAACTTAACATGTTAAAGATGAAATTTTAAAAAAAAAAATCGACGCTTTTTCTTATAAATACATGTCGAAACATTTTTAATAAAAAAATTAAAAACTAAAAATATAAAAAAATGTTTAAAAAACAGTTAAAAACTAAAATATTTTTTTTTACAAAAATGATTTATATTGGAATAGTTTCTACCTATTTTTATAAAGAAAAGCGCTAAAAAATCTTTAAAAAGTAGATTTTTAACATGTTAAGTTAATTTTATGAGATATTTTTATTTTAACAGTTTTTTAAACATTTTTTATATTTTTAGTTTTTTATTTTTTTATTAAAAATGCTTCTACATGTATTAATAAGGAAAAGTGTTGAAAAAAATTTTAAATTTTTTTTTAACATGTTAAGTTGAATTTTTAAAAGTGTTCCCCGGTTCCCTACTTTTTTAGTGTTTTCCAATGAAACTCACACTACATACACACACACACACACACACACACACACACACACATATATATATATATATATATAGGGTAGGGTTCATACGAGAACCACCTTTATTGCGAGAACTGCGAGAACCAATGTGAACACAACAAAAAAACCTAACCCCCCACCCCCCCCCCCCCCCACAAAAAAAAACCTAACCCCCCCCCTTAAGCTAAACGCTAAAAACTACCCCCCCCCCCCCCTCACAAAAAAAAAATTAATGTTTTTTAATGAAAAATCGCTACTTTTAGTAGCCAATTTTTTTTAATAACGAAATCCAACGATTTTTCGTTAAAAAATATTAAAAAAAAATTTGTGTGTTTTTTAGGTATTTTTTGTTGTGTTCCCATTGGTTCTCGCAATAAAGGGTGGTTTTCCTAAATGATCCTTCTTCTATACATATATATATATATATATTGGGGTTTTAGAGTGAATACTAGTGTATTTTTATCATCAAATCCTGACCACTGGCCATTGATTTACACTTGTGTATTGATAATCAACGGCTAGAATTAGTTCACTAGTATTCACTAACAAACCTAACCCTATATATATATATATATATGTATATATAAGATGAGGATCAATACAAAACACTAATTATTGTGAGAACAAAAAGAAAAACTCTAAATCACTAAATTTAGGGATTCAAAGTTCATATTTTTTAGATTTTATGTTTCTTACATTCATATATGTATTATATATACATTAAAAGATTATATGTACTTTACCTACACATAGCCTACATACATGTAGGTAATTTAACACACTCATAATCTACATATGTGTAGGTTATATAAAAACTAAAAAAATTTCATATTTTGTTTTAAATTTGTGGGGTAAATTACTTTTTGAGTCCCTGTGTTTTATGGGTTTTAACAATTTGAGTCCAAAAGCAAAAAGTTTAACGACCTGAGTCCCCATGAGCATTTTCTTTAACCATTTGTGTCCAAATTTCTAACTCAGTTTGAATTTTCCGCTAGATTTTCATTAAAAAACTAAAATGCCCCTACATATTATTATTATTATTATTAATTGTTAATAATATATAAACTATCTCACAACCACTCACTCACACACACAACAGACATTGTTTATCTCTCTTCCTCATGTCTCTCCCCCTTCTCTCTCAACCACACCACCATCACCAACCTAACGTTGTCGCCACCACCATAACAACATTCAATCTTCATCTGACATCTTATACTTCCGATCATTCATTCATTCAACACACTCTCTTCATCTTCATAGATTTCATTACCTTAAACCCCATCATCAGTTCAATCTTCAATGGCATCTTATACTCTACAAATTTCACTTTAAACTCCACTCTTATTTTTCCCAATTTTTCCCAAAGTTTGAAGCTTTATGGGTTTTAAGTTGTTAAACACACCAAATGCAAATTAGGGTTTTAATCTTTATGTCTTTCTGAGCAAAACCCATCTGCTTCTTGATGGCATTTTCGTGATTACTACCAAATTCACCTTCATTTTTCGAAAATGGCATCTGTGCCGTAGTCATTTGGGCAGCGGCTGCGGCAGTCGGAGGTGGGTTTCCGGCCGTCGGTGCTTTTCTGCCGGAGGATCTTGATTCAAAACAGTGATTGTAAAATTAAGTGTTGCTGCTCCGGTATAGTAACCCCGATCCGGATAATTGCTTGGGTCGGGTCGGTATAATGCTGAGACTGGGTTGATTTGAAGAAGATGACTCATAAAGATAGAAGATGACTCAAATTTGGGGGTGATAAGCTGAGCGAAAAAGGTTCCAGATGATGTGTGTCCTTTTATAAAAGTTCAACAGAAGCAATACAAAGGTATCGAACTAATCGCTTCGGAGAATTAAGTAAATTGGATGAACTGCTTTTTAAATAAGTAGATTTGTTAGTGATGATTTGTGAGGGGTGTTTGATCATGGGGAACTTGAATGTGGGTTTGAGGTTTTGACGATTTGTGACGGTTCACGATGGTGGTGGCAGGTGTGGTGGTGGAGTGGTGGTAAAGGTGCGGTGGTGGAGTGGTGACGGTGAGGTAATCTATTTTGAGTCCGGAGAATGGTTACGGTGGTGGTTGTTTGGAGAGAGAGACTGAGTGTTGAGTTTGTTAACGAGAGAGTAAGGTCTGTGTTAATATAGGGCATTCATTATTTTTATTTTATAACTATAAGGGTATTTTGGTCATTTAACAATACTTAACCAAAAAATTCTAACAATGTTAGAATTTGGACTCAAATGGTTAAAGAAAATGCTTATGGGGACTCTGTTCGTTAAACTTTTTGCTTTTGGACTCAAGTGGTTAAAACTTATAAAACACATGGACTCGAAAGGTAATTTACCCAAATTTATTTGAGAAACAATAAATTTTACATTTATAACATTTTCATTTGCTTTTTATATTTTTAAAATTGAAAAATAGATGATTCATTATGTTTTACATGTTCTCATAATATTTAGTCTTCAACTTAGAAATTTTCCTGTAAATAAGAGATCAAGATAAATATATTCGAAGGAAAGATGTTTTGTTGATGTCATTACACATGTAATTAACGTTGTCTTATTATGATATTGGTGGATATGATTGTTCAAAGCTAAAAAGATTTTGAAGACTACACGTCTACACGTGGTATCTAGCGAAGTGGTTTCCACCTTTTGTCGTCAAAGTTGAATCTTTATTTTTTAGTGTCACCTCTATTTTTTTATTAATTTTATTTGAATTATATTTTTATATACAATAGTTGTCGGCGTGATGGTGAGCAGTATACAAACTTCTAGAAAGAGCAAATGAATATGGAAGGAAACCATGCATGTTCAATCTGTTAAAACTCAAAAGTCACACTCAATACAAAATATATAAATAAAATAATATAATTTTCCTCCCTTATAAAAACCTTTAGTGATATACCCTTTATTGTCACACACACTTTCAAACAAACAAAAATACATAATTCTTTCTTTAAGTTTAACACTTAAGCTTTGCTTATCTACAATGCAACATCTTCACGAAGAATCAATTGAGGATTTTGATATCCCAGATAGCACAGTAATTGAAGTTCCACCGGATTTTCCTCCGGAATCCTTCTGGCTATCAAAAGATGCCGAGTTCGACTGGTTCGATCAAAATGCTTTCTTAGAACGGAAGGAATCAACTAAAGGAAGCTTCAACTCGACTGTACACTCGAATTCGAGCTCGCAGCGGTATTCAGTGACCTTGAAACCAAAAGCTCACATAATAGGTTTGCCTAAAACACAGAAGACGACTTACGTTGATATAAAGTGTAGGCAGTATAAACCACTAAACGTACGGCTGTTTCCAAAGCAGTTATATTCCGTTGGTAAGGCTCCGCTGACCGAACCGTCTTCTCCGAAGGTTTCGTGTATTGGTAGAGTTAGATCCAAGAGCCGTTGGAAGTCAGCGGAACAACCGGTCGTATCTGGAAGTCAACGATCACAGAAAGCCGGTCTGAGGTCTCGTATAATGTCGTTGTTCCGTTCGAAAGGTCACCGAGAAAAAGACTGTGAATCGGCGTTGGAGAAGGTAAAAAAACCGGGAGAAAGATCTGGTTCGAGGAGGAAATGCGTGAGTGTAAAACCGGTAAACAGTGAACCGGGAACGCCTTCTGAACCGCCGGCTTTGGGAGGAATGATCCGGTTCGCGTCACGGAGATCGGATTATTTGGTCGGATCGGAGAATGATGACATGGCAGGATGTCATTCGTTGGATTTGGAAACGCGCGTTTAGGTTTAGGGGTTGGGCCCACCAGGTAAGTTTGTTTAGCTGACGTGGCATGTTGAAATCTCGATTCTGTGTGCTGGAAAATATTAAAAAGTATATGGTTGGTGGCGGTTTTTGTAATTGTATGTATGATTCTTAAACACAAGAGTAGTGTTTCTACAATGACATGTTTTGAATGCACATAAAGTACTAATATGATTTGGACTTAGTAATATTATCTTCTCTTGATAAATGATGTTAAAATAAAACTTTATGACTTTATGGTGTTTTAGAAGTTTCATATAATCAAAAACCACGTGATCTTGAGTAGAAAAACAAGTGAAAAACATAAAAGCATGCTCCTTTGACTTTTTATAAGGCTTTACAGGTGATAAACTCTGTCATGAATCAATTTAATATTAACATGTATATTATGCAAACTAGCTGGTATACCATTAAAATTCGCTATGTACCGCACACTATTACAATTGAGACGAATAAATTTGTAAAATTAAACAAAAAATGATATCTAAATGTGTTAATATTAGAGTAAATTACAAGTTTTGTCCTTTATGTTTACATCAAATTGTAGGCGCTGTCATTTAGCGCAAAAGTTGACAAATTTTGTACTTAATGTTCCAAAATCTTGCTCGTTATGTCCCTTAGGCCAAACCCAGTTAGATTTTTTAGTTAAATATGGTCATGTGCAAGGCACATGAGGGTATTCTTGTCATTTTATATTCACAAGGACTATTGAGTAAATAAAATATAACAAGGGACTTTTGTGTAAAATATAAAAAATAAAAACCTTTAATCTCTCTATCTCTAAACTCATCTATCTCTATGTTCTCTCCCTCTCTCCTCTCTCAAGAAGTGTCCTCAAGAAATGCATAAACAAATAGAAATAAGATTAAAATCAATATCACAACAGAAATCCGGAATCAATTTAAAGATATCACTCCTTTTAGCGTAAACCGGCTTCCTAACCTCGTTATACTTCTGCTCCACTTCTAACACCTCATTATAAGATTTCGTTCATGTTTTATCGATCATCTGGATCCGATTGAGTGCAGGATAAAGCCAACTGGAAAATGTGTTCTACAACATCGTGTTTTTAGGAGGAATTGGAAGCCAGATCTGGATCCACAATTTCAATCAGCCCATTGATTTCATTTGAAAGTGCTTGTTCTATTAATTGTGGCAACGTTATGTTGTCTTCGATGAGTCCCGTTGGTCTTTTTCTTGTGATAAATTCCATGTAACACTCCAATCGTGTAATAAACAACGACACGCGACGAAAACATTGGGTAGTCACGTTACAAATTGTTTCACAATACATGGTACTTAAAGTTTGGTTTTATTGAATTAATTGAATACATTGTTTCGGAGAATACCATTAATACACAACAATTGTCTTGTAGGTTTTAAAGTCACAAAGGCCCAAGTCCGCCCTATGTGAAGCATGCTCAAAGTCAAACATAAGCACCTGAAACACATGTGAAAATATGTATGTCAGCATAAAAATGCCTGTGAGTAACATATGTTTTGTTGTTGAGGATTCATGGCTTTGAATTTGTTAAAAGAATTGTTTAACTAAAAAGTAGCCATGAACCTTTGTAAAAATGTTTTCTTTTGTAAAATCATATGAAAATCAATGTGAAAATCAAATGATTTAAAAGAAATAATGCATGGTAAAATAAATAACCAAATGATAATAAATTGTGTAAAATGTGTCATGTCTTGAAATATAATATCATGCTTTGTGTAAAAGATGTCGTGTCTTATATAAAAATGTCATGTCTTGTCTAAAAATGTCATGTCTTGTCTTTGTCGAAGTGGTTTAGATAACGCCACGATATGTAATGTAATAAAAGTAGTTATATATAAGAAGTACCAGCGGCGTATCCACCATGTTTTTATCACATTACACATGTCTCGTTATTTAAATCACTTACCAATAACCACCAAACAATGTCTTGTTTAAACCAATGTCAAATGTCATGTATAAACCATGTCTAATGTCAAGTATAAACCATGTCTTGTATAACAAATGTCTAGTAATAACCAATGTCTTGTATGGCAAGTAAAAAGTCTTTACTCAAACCACATGTAATAATGTCATGTATAACCAAGTGTCTTGTGTAACTAAATGTCATGTACAAAACAATGTCTTTGAATAAACAAAAGTTTAAATTAAAAGTTATGTTTTGAAAACCATTGCTTTTATTGTTATGAACATTTATCTGTATTGTTATTCGAATACATTCAAACTTTGCCGTCTGTCGGATAAACCCTTATAAAGACAAAGGTTTATCAAATGTTCATCGGATTCTGTCATTCCCCAAATGGATACTTCCAAACAAACTAGGAAGCGGGAATGAGATTATCAAACCTATGGTAAACCATACATACTACCGGTCGGCGGGATAATGTTAATGAAAGTATCTTGTCTCGTTCAACATACCAAAATGTCATAATCAATGTAAGAATGTCATGTAAAATGTCCTTGTAAACCATGTACTAAGTATGCTAAGTCAACATACAAAGTAAAAGATTCATGAAATCAAGGTGCTAGATATGCTAAGTCAACATATGAAGCAAAATGGATCCTTGAAATCAATGTGCTAGGCATGCTAAGTCAACATACGAAGCAAAAAGGCAATTGAAATCATGTACTATATGTGTACTAGATGAACATAGCATGTATATGTCATGAAAGCATGAAAGTAACAGTAGGCACAAGTGTTTCACCCCAAAATATTTTCAAAAGTAAAAGAGGGGACTATGTACTCACTTGAGATTGCTTAAGTCTTGTAGTAAAGATCAAACAATGCTTGAAGGTACAAAGAATCAAGTGGCACCTAGTATTAGATACTATGTAAATAAGTCGGGACACCAATCAGTGGATAGGATGGAATGGAGTTCTATAAATCAAATGAGTATTGGAACTCATATAGCATGATTTAATAAACTTAACATTCTGATTAGAAAGTAATCCTAAGTGCTTTTTGTAACGCCCAGCATCCCTAAACTTTAGACTTTTGTCAGATTTAGTCCCTGAACTTTAGCTATTGGCAAGTATAGCCCCTGAACTATTTGAAGTGTGATACTTTGATACCTTGGTAAATCTATATGCTTGGAATGTCTAAATCTATGTTTGGAATACCTAAATCTATATGCTTCGAATGTCTAAATCTATGTTTGGAATGCCTAAATCTATATGCTTGGAATGTCTAAATCTATGTTTGGAATGCCTAAATCTATATGCTTGGAATGACTAAATCTACATTTGGTGCTTGACTCTTGAGACTCGTGAAACTTGATTCTTGGTGGAACAGGAGACATGAGTCTTGTCACTGGCGGAATCTATCAATCTTGGAAAACTTTTGGTGTTTATGATGTAATCTAGTTGTGTCACACCCCGACCACGTAAAACAACAAAACGTGGCGGAAATGTCGGGGAGTGTTGTAACAGAATCATTGTTTCATAAAACATGGAAATTGAAATATTGTTTTATTGATTAAAAGAGTTACAATGTCTTGACAATCAAAGAAACATAACATAAATAACTAGTCTTGCATCTTTTATTGTCGCTAAGGCCCAAGTCCGCCTAAGTGTATCTTGATAAATCCTAAGCATCATATCCTGAAACACATGTGAAAATAGGTACGTCAGCATAAAAATGCCTGTGAGATACATAGGTTTTGTGAAAATAGAATTCATGACTTATGTTTAAGAAAATGTTTAGTCATGAACCTTGTAATTTGCTTTGTCTTGTAAATCATTTGAAAAGTGATAAATAAACCAAATGATATATATGTATAAAAGAATAATACATGGTTAAGTAAATAACCAAGTAAAATGAGTTTGTATCAGATAAGTTGTTTGTAAAACAATGTATTGTAAATAGTATGTTATTTGTATAAAATGTTATATGTCTAAATTTAAAATGATTCAAATAACGCTACGATATGTAATACCATACAAGCACTTATATTGTTAGGATCGGAGGCTCTAGTGACTGTGCTTGTTTATATAATTGAACAAATCAAGTAGAAATTTACAGAGTTTAAGTGCAGCGGAAATGAATAACAAACTTTGTAAACACAATCAAAGGAGAATATAGTTTGATAAACAATTGCTTTTCATAGAGTCGGAAGATTACAATCAAAGCAAGAGATTACAATGCAAGCTTACAAACTAAACTCCCCCTCAATCTGATACCCCAAGGTTGGTTGCACAAGATGAAAGGATTGAATTGAGGAGAAGAACTCACTCAAAACGATCAAATATAACAGTACAGGGTACTGTTATATTTATAGGCAAACCAAACCACTGATGTATCTCAGCTGACGTCACCATGAAAGTGACATCTAACAACCTAACAACCTGTAAACACTGTTCTTATACAAACTACTGATGTCTAACAACTGAAATAAAATACAAGACATGGGTAAACAACTGATTCACTTTTCACTTTTGTAGCCTAAGCACTGATGTTGAGCATTAGTGCTTTCTTCAAAGGTGATCAGTCCTTGAATGGGCTGTGCTTGTGTCTTCAGCAGGACTTAAGAGACAGCAGTGGATAGAGCGTCAGTGTTTGTCTTTAGCAGTCTTTAGCGTTTCATCAGTGTTTGGTTCATCAGTTGTTCTTCTGAGCAGTACTTAAAGTATATCAGCTGTTAGATAACCACTGTCAAGGGGAATGCTTAATGTAAACATCTGCTTATTGTGAATCCACTGTTGTGAACCAGTTTTGGCTTTCATTATCTGTTCCTCTGGTAGGGTTCAATCCCAACAATCTCCCCCTGGAACAGATAATGCCAAAACTCTTCATTATTGTGGATTTTTATTCCTCATCAGAAGTTCCCTTGCTTGTCTTTTAAATTCTTCTTCAAATTCTTTGGAACTTGTGTCATCCTCATCCCTGCACAATGAAAGTTCAAGGAGATCCTGCAAATCTTCAACACTAAGGCCTAGTGCTTCTTTCCTTGATATGTACTTCATCTCACCATTGGATCTGACCAGGGTTAATACATGGGTCTTTTGATCAGAGAGCCACTTTAGTACTTTTGAACCCAATGGGTTTCTTGGGAGAGATTTATTTCCTGATGAGTTTGGAGATTTTGGCCTTGAGAAAAATTGTAAAGCAGTATCCTGAACTTCAGACATTCGTTTAAAAGCCTCTTCTATGACTTCATTTGCTGCAGCTATGTCTTCTGCAGCTTCTTGTTCAATCAGCTCTTGTCTTTTTCTTTGTTCAAGTTCAGTTTCTGTGATATCTGCTGCAGGTTTGGTTAATACCTTTTTGAAAAGGTTTTGAAGGCTCACTGGACTATCTTCTTTTAGACCCATTTTCTTGATGGCTTCTGTGAAGTACTCAGCTTCCTTTTCTTTTTCTTCTTCACTGGTCAGCAGTTCCCTCTTTTCTTTTCTCAACATTGAGACAGAGGTTTCTGCTGCGTTGATCAGTGTTTCAAAAGTCTTGATCTGCTCCTTTAGCTTTTTGTAGTCAGACTTCTTAGGAGTGTCAGAGACTGTCATCCTCCTTTTCTTAAGCCTTTCATAAGCTTCATCTGTTTGCTGCTTAGTCCATTTTGCTATGGCATTTGCAGTATCCACCCTTGCATCCACCAGCTCCTGCTTCTTTCTTTTATACTCAGAAGTAAGATCAGCTATGAGCTTCTTGTATTTGTTCCAATTTGGAGCTGTCTTCTTCTTTCTTGGATCATTTTTAATCCTTTCAATTCTGTTAGCCTCATGCTTTAATGCAACTATTGGCCATTCTTTGAATTGTGTTTCTTCAGCAGGATAGAACTTTTCTTTCATTATGTATGCAAGGTATTCTATTCTCAATTCTTTTCATTGATCTGCTTCAGGAAATAGGCTTGACATTTCCTTGTTCAGATCACTTGCATATTCTTCCATTTGTTTGACTTTGGTGAGCAGGAATTCCATTCTTTCCAAAATGGCTTCATCACCTTGATCCTTGCATTCAACTTTGGCTCTTATCTTAGCCTGTCTAGCTTTGAGCTCAAGATATTCATCCATATTGTCTGGGACTATGAAGCCTATGAGAGAAGGAAATCTCCTTTTTGAAGGATCATCTTCGGTGTAAAATTGTTTCATCTCATTTTTACAGCTTCAAGCTCCAGTGGATGTTTTGCAGCCTCAGGGTCATATATGTCATCTGTTGACTGAGTTGTTTTTCTTTTTCGAGTGTAAATTGTTTCTGGTGGAGGGGTGCTTTTAGGTGGTTTATTGATTGAAGCAAATATGGCTTGAGATGTAGTGAGGGTATTTGGGCCAACAGTAGTTGTAACAACTGGTGTTTCAACTACTGTTGTCCTTACAGCAGATGTTGTAACATCTGTTGTGACAACCCTCACCAAACCAGGCATCCGTACGAATTAATTAATATTTAATTAATGCTTAATTACTGTGCTTGCTTACAGTTGTGATTAAACTGCTACTTGAAATCTGATACATACACATACATGCATCATACTTTATTGCTGTCACTCCATTATTTACTCAGAACTATAGTGACAAACTTGATGCACAAAAGCACAGTAGCACACTATACGGATAACCCAGTAAACATGTTGACATAGCCAGCATCAGACAGACACTGTCTCTGAGGCCAGTATGAGTCGGGAATAGTTTACTACACTAGTAGGGAGTGTAGGGAGGTGAGGATTATAAAACTGCGTCGCTATGTGATATTCATAGTGACCGGATGTGCCTAAAACGTACTTTAAGTACAAAATCCTGCACTTTAATACAAAATTCAGCATTTAAGCTAACTAGTAAAGTGCAAAAACATGGGAAAATAATACTAGACACTTTCCAAAGTGTCGGGAATTCATTGTGTCACTAAAACAAATATTAACGACACTTTAAATGTTTATTTAGCGCCTTAACGGATTAATATCCAACCGAACAACCGGACTTTACCCGGAACATAAAAATATTGTCAATGACACTGTTTTTCTTTTTCTGAGCTAGTTAGGGTCCCCGAATACCCTAACACCCGTTATAAATTACAACACACTTAATACACTAATTAAACACCTAACTAAACCAATTAGTTACTAACTTTATCATTGAAATCAAACCATAATAACCCCCCCCATCCGATCGGTTTCCCTCATGTGGGACACACCACACATTTTTGGAATATTATATTGATCCGTGTCTAAAATCTAGATTACATAATACCTAGTCGATAATTTAGAATGGGTGGGTTATAAATTTAACCTAAGGAACCACCCTCCACTTACTTCAAACACTTAAACAAAGTTGGCTCTCTCTCTTTTTCCCATTGTTGACTTCGGACGAGACCCAACACACACCCACATCACTTTCAAGTTTGATTCAAGCCATTCCACTTACATACAAAAGTGAAGGGTCACACATAAGGAGGCTCGGTGCTTACGGAATCGCAAGGACCTCACTACGTTGCTTTTATCCACCTTGTTTTCGCTTCGATTCTTCCCTAGCCTAGAGCTAGTTGTAAGTGATTCTAAACACTCTCTTGGTCTTGTTTTAAGTGGTTAATAAGAGGTTTAACGGATAAAAAATCGAGAACACTAAAGATCAAAACTAAAAGACTTGAAAGTATGATGAACTAGTTGGTTAAAAAAGAACTAGTGGTATAAATCATGATAAATCTGAAATAAACAAACCATAATCTGTTGTAACAGACTCATGATCTGATTTTAATCATATTAGAAAGGTTGGCGAACGTATGAGTGCGTTTTAGTAACATTTAACCTTCAAACAGCAAGCTGATCCGCATTTTCAGCCGACTTTAACTGGCTGTAACAGGTCCTTAACTAAACGAAAAATGTATTTTCTGAAGTCTAGATATATGTACGATGAAATACGGTTCTAATGGCACCAGAATCATAACTTTTGGACTTCGTTTACTATTTTTAAAGTGCCGTTTTGTAACAGCAGCTGGGGCTGCATTTTTACAGCAGAAAATGGGTGTTACATTTTTAGTCACAACTTGAAACCTGTGTAGAGTTAGATCATGAAATTTTTACTGTAGATGACCACCAATGTATTTGTAATTATCCCACTGGAATTTCGTAAATCGGACTCTCGATGAATTTTAAATAAATTATTCCGCGGACTGTGGTCAGAAATAGGTAAATCTGATTTCAGTCCGGAAAATCATTTTCTATAAAATATTGGTGATGATTTGGACCCCGATATTTTTACACAATAATTTTTGGTTCGTATAAGACCTTCTATAAAAATTTGGGAATTTTTGGAATAAGATAACTATTTTATTAAAATACTCGAAAACGGCTCAGTTTTGTATATTAAAACTGAAACGATATAAGTAGTGTTTTGCATGTCCGAATGACGGGTTGGTTAATTGAGAACTGATTGAATGATTTTACAAAAGAAAATGATACGCTAGTAAGCGTGGACGCCTCCGTTTACAGAGGAAACTCTGGCGAAATTTTTCCAGAAAAAATAACACTTAGAAATGATTTTGGTGACAAGTGTTATAAACATATTTTTAACTTGTTTTCAAAATATAAATTTCACCATGATTTTTATTACCATATAACCAAGTGTCGGAGGTGGATTTTCGTAAATAAAACTTGTTAAATATATATATTGAGAATATATATTTCGTAATAAGACGCTTGTGTGCTTACGTGATTATTTTGTGAACTACAGATATATTATTTTTAGGGTAAAAATAATATTACTTGTTATATCATGAGAATACGACTCCGAAATAATACCAACGCGAACTCTAAAATGTAACGCGCGTATTTTCGAAAAATACTCATAATGGTATATTTTGACAAAGTAATATTTTGGGATATTGTATGCAGTAAAATATAATATTTCTGGGAAAAATATGTATATTTTGGGATTAAAATATTTTGGACTTGTGATTAAAATATATTTTTCAAGTGAGACTTAAAAATATATTTTTCGGAAATATAACGTATACGTTATTTGGACAAACGAGTTGAATATATTTCTTTTAAGTGAGACTTACAATATATGTTTTTGGAATTATATATTGGGGATATATTAACGTATATTTGGTTGGAACAATACATCGAAATACGACGCCATTACTTGGCATGTTATACAAATACAAATACGAAAATACATGTATTAAAAACCCCCATCCTTGGGAAGGAAATACGAATACGAATACTTGAGAAGTATTAATACAGAATCACTGCATAAACAATTATTCCAAAACTAAATACAATTATTATTACTTGGAACAATACCAGAATCATAACTCAAAAACATTCATACTAAGACAAGGCACTACCCGTTCGTCTAATAGACGTTAGACCATTGTAGGTAGTCGTGTTTGCCGCGGAGACTTGGGTTACACATACTGAAGACGCAATACTGTGAGTTCATGTTCCCCCTTTTTTCTCTTAACTGTTTTCAGTTTTATACTTCGGGGGTGAAATACATGTTACATTTACTACAAACGTTTTATACACGGTATGATTAGCTAAGGAACTTACTGCTAGATCACGTGAATGGATAGGCTATTATCGTAAGACCATTAATCCTTGTATAAGGACCGAGAGGCATGAGTGATAGATCTATCGGGTGTTGCGAGCCCCACACATGGGCCAGCGTATGGCTGCATGTGGTGACTATGTCGTTCAGCCGGAAGGACCGGTATGAAATACGCGTTACAGGTTTGAGTGCTTCCTAGACCATGTCACTTATTAATGTATTAGCTACACATTAATCGATCTCTTTTTCCTTAATTGCTACATACCAGGGACTTTTATACATACTTACAACATTTTCAAATGTTTGTACATACTCACTTACACATGAACTCGCTCAACTTTATGTTGACTTTTCAAACTACATGTATTTAAGGAAACTAACGGATCTGGCACGGTATGCACGTATTTTCAAGCTGCGTTTGAATAAAGAAGTCATTCAGGGTTTAGAAGGTGTAACCCCTTCCTGGACGGGTTACATATCTCTAAGCCTAGTATTGTTTAAAGTCTTTTGCTAAGTCTTTATGAACTCAATTAAATCAAGTTAAGGTTTGTCACTTATTTTGAGATTGTTGAAAATGGGATTTTTCTAAACTTTATTAATGGATGAATATCTCATGTTTTTATCATATAGCATTGTTATGATTATTGCTATGGTATTAAGAAGTCACACCAAATAAACCCACGCATCCGCATAGCCAGGGTGTGACATCTGTTGTCTTCTGCTTTTTCGCAGGAGGTGATGATGATGATGGTGATGTGATATTGATGAGAGCAATGGTGTATGACTGACTAACAGCTGTTGAAACAACTGGTGTTCCAACCTCTGTTGTCATTACAACTACTGATGTATCAGCAGATGTCTTCTGCTTTTGAGCAGGGTTTGAAGGCGGTGAAGTTGTTTTTAGTGCTGTCTTCTGCTTTATGACAGGAGGTAATGATGATGGTGGTAGGGCAGTGGTTTTGGTGGTGTGTGGTGAAGTTGTGTGTGTTGATGAGATGACAGCTGTTTGGCTAGCAGTAGTTTTTGTAATTACTGCTGTATCAGCTGTTTGAATGAATGTTTGAGATTTTGTGGTTTGAGGTTTGGAGCCTTTGGGAGGTAGTTTAGATGTCTGTTTTTCTTGTTCTGGTTCAATATACAGACCATCTTCTATTCCCTTCTTCTTCAACTTGATTTTCTCCCCCTTTTTGGCATTATCTGGAAGAGGGTTATCCATGAAGAGGATTGTGGAAGGAACTTTTCCAGTGGTGCTATGAATGATGGCCTTTATAGCCTTGATATCTGCTTGAGTATCCTTGAACCTTGATTCCACCATGTTTGTCAGCATTTGTACATGTATAGCATGCTGCTGATCAGCCATTTGTTTCTGTTTTTCAAGCATGGGTTGGAAAATATTCCATAGCTCATTTGCAGCAAGTGCAGGTTGTGCAGGTGCTTGAGCCGGAACAACAATGGATTGTGCTTTCTTAGCCTTTAACAGCTGCTGCACCATGTCCTTTATTTCAGCGACTGAATCTTCAAGTTTTTCAACTCTGTTCGTCAATTCCTGATATTTTAAATCATCGCCTACGTTAGTAGGATCATATGATTTCCCACCAGCAGTGGTTGTACCAATGTATGACTTAGGAACTGAATCCCAAAAATCATTCATTGATGCCCCTTGTTCTTGGTTCTGGGGTCTTCTTTCTTTAGCACTCGATAAATCTTTGATGTTACCAGTGGACAAAATAGCCTCACCAGTGATTATCGATGGTGCTATTGAAGAAATTGCCTTCAAGGGAGTCTGACTGATGAAACAACTGTCCAAATGTAGACCTGTTGATCTAACATTTGTAGTTGCTGCTCCACTTGAACTACTGACAGGAGTTACTTGTAACTCCTGTAGTGTAACCTCCTCAACTGTTGCTGGGATAGCAGAGGTACAAGCATCAGACCCAGTCACTTGTGGGGGTATACTCTCAGTGATAGGTGATAGAGAGGATCTGGTTTGTGTCTGTGCAATATCAACTGCATGCAACAGGGGTATTATTGATTGTGGTAGTGTGATGGGTGAGGATAAAGGTGTTGAAAGAGATATGTCCTTGGGATCAGGACTGTGGAAGATGGATCCGAGTGGATCTAGAGCTTCATAATTTGGTGTCCCTGTGATTACAACCTGATCCTTTTGTGAGGATGCAGGAGGAGTTTGAGGCAAAGGTGGAGATCTTTCTACCAACTGCTGTGAGGAAGTAGCAGCAGTGGTTTGTGGTGACATTTGTGTTGTCACAGGCAGTTGATCTGGGATCTCATCTTCCAGAGTTGCCTTTTTCTTGGGTTTGGTGGGCTTTTTGTAAGATTTTCTTTTGGTCTTTTTGGTGATGTCAGGTGTGGGTTTCAAAGCAGTGGTTGTGCTGCTCTGATCACCTGGAGCAGTGGGCTCAGCAGTAGTTTCCTGAGGAGTAGTGGTAGCTGCTAAAGTCTGCTCAGGCACCTCTGCTTTTAATTTTATAGGTGCCATCATTCTGGAAAATGTTTCATTTGTTAAACCTTTTATTTGAAAATAGACACCTTGTTTGAGCAAATTTTCATTCTCTTTTTCAAATTTTTGTTTAAAATAATAACTTAAGAATCTTGGAAAAAGTAAAAATGATTTGCTATCAACATTTTTTATTAAGTCATTAAAGATCTCCTGGGAATAGTTATAATTTTCACTATTTAAAATAGCATAACCCAGACATTGAATCTTTAATGGTATTTCGTTAAAAGCTGTTGTTTTATTAGAAACACACATCAGAAGTGTGTGAAATAAAAACCTTGGTGTAGAAGGGAAGTAACCTTTTTGTAAGGTATCTACCTTTGATTGTTCTGCATATCCCCTTTTTACGAAATCAGTTTTCATCTTGGCTTTATCAAAGGAAATTTTACCTTTCTGATCATCGAGTTTAAAGACTTCGGAGATTGATTGTGGTGTAATTTGAATAGCTTTACCCTGTATCGAGGAGTTGATGGAAATGACTTTATTGTCTTGTTTTTCAAGCGTAGCCTTTTTCCAGAACTCTCTCTGGGTTTGTAGATAAATGGGAGCATCTGCTGTCAACAAAGTTTTGTACTTTGATGCAGATAATGTATCAATGATGGAGTCGAAGGTGTGGTTATCGGTGGGTTTTGTGAGCAAACCCAGATAATTATGAGGAGATTTGTATGGTATCTCGATGGATTCTTCGGCCGTTTGAGCGACCTTTTTGGAAGATGGTGTTGATTTTGGTTTAGATTTTGATTTTGATTTCGACTTCGTCATTTCTGCGAAGAAGAGCGAAGAATGTTATGAGAAGAAGGGTTGGAAACTGCTTTGAGAAGAGAATTTTTGGAATTCAATTCGACAGTGTAAAGCCCTGTTTGGGTTTTGATCAGGGTTTTATTAAGGGAAAAAATGATCACTGATGTGGCAGCGGTTATTATGATCTGAAGGCTAAAAACTGACCACGTGTCAACAGGTGATGAAGAGATGAATTATGGAGAACAGTTGTTTTGGAAACCACTGATGAAGCAAGTATCAGTGGTTACAACGGTCAAAATGAGGACAGTGGGTGATTTTTACTATCAGTAGATAGCATATCAGTGGTTGTAACACAGATTTTTAATATCAGTGCTTACAATGAAGATGGAAGAACATTGGTTGACTTTCAGCAGTGGACAGTAGTTAGAGAGCAGATGTTTGAACAAAGCAGTGTTTAGGGGTGAGATAATGATAGCGATTTGAAAACCCATTATGTCAGCAACTTTTAAAGAAATTTTCACTCAAGGTTTTGCCACATGTCATATTCACATTTTGAAGCTTTTACGAATTTCTGACAGTGGTTTAGTACCCCAGATGATGAGAACTTTTTGCTAACGCAACTCATTTTCATTTAATATCCAAATTAAAACATGAGTGCCCTAGTAATTTAAACACTGTTTAGCAATCAACCTTTGATTAGTGTTTAAAACAATCCTGAGTAAGACATGACCTTGACATATGTACCATTTCCTTTTGACCCATTTAAGAGGACAATAATACCAACAAAAATAAGGTACTCTATCCTGACAGGAAATTGAAACTATTGCCAATAAAAACGAGCAAAAGTTCAAAATAAATTATTCTTAAAAAATTCGAATAATTTATCCTGGTTATTTGAGGAAAAACCTTTGTATAAAAATGGTTAAAGGCTTTTCTGAGAACAACATCAAAAGGATCTGGTATATTTTCAATAAAATACGTAATCATATCATTCTCAATATTTATGAAAATGGTCAGTGGTTTGATAGCAGTGGTAGGAAATTTTGAATACATTTTGACCACTGTTTGGTACCATTTTCTTGTCAGTTGATTGCAAACATGAGGACACATGGACACATGAGTTTTGAAGATCCTGTTATAGATCTCGTTACCATATGATCATTTTGAAGATTTGTCTATTCCTCTTGAAGTTCATTCACCGGAATTACCATTTTTACCTGAACCTTTTCCTGAACAGATGAATGCACGTAGTTGCTTAATGACCATTATTACCCTAAACTTTGACTCTTAAGTGTTTTATACTCTTTTCTTTTGACTTCAAAAGTTTTGAGATAAACACACTTTTGAGTTTTTGTGAATTTTCTTCTTCCCTTTTTACCCTTCCCATTTATAAGTAATGAATTACTTACTGAGAGGTTTTTGAGAGAAACCTTAATCCAATATCATTTTGCAGTAATGTTTTGAGAGAATTGGTCATGTTTGCACAGGTTTTTCAACCAATCTCACACTACATATGATATGGACTATGTTGATCCCTGATTTTCTGAATATATTTTAACGTAGTTGATTTTGTCCTTTTGAGAATCTCAACCTGTTTTCAACACATAAGATCTGAATGACTAAAGTTTTAATTTCACTCTTTATAGGTTATCAAAAACACTAATGTTTTATGAACATAGGTTTTTGTTAATCTGAGGTACATACTTTAGCATTTAATAAAAACATCACAAATTTCTTAACAACAGTTGAAATCAATTTTAAAAAGAAGAAATAATACCATAGTTTAACAGACATGTTTTCAGATCTGAAAACTATGAGTGACTTGTGCATGATATCACTTGTTGTGTGAGATTTGTGTGTCATATGACATCTTGGTTGTTTTACAGAGTATTTGAATGGCAGTTTTAAGCATTGTTACTCGTTACTCTGTTTTTCAACAAAATACAACCAACCTTAGTATCAATGAATTTTGAGCCGAACTGTTATGTCAAATTGATTGTTAGATCGAATTCGACTGTCCAGGCTCTGATACCAATTGTTAGGATCGGAGGCTCTAGTGACTGTGCTTGTTTATATAATTGAACAAATCAAGTAGAAATTTACAGAGTTTAAGTGCAACGGAAATGAATAACAAACTTTGTAAACACAATCAAAGGAGAATATAGTTTGATAAACAATTGCTTTTCATAGAGTCGGAAGATTACAATCAAAGCAAGAGATTACAATGCAAGCTTACAAACTAAACTCCCCCTCAGCCTGATACCCCAAGGTTGGTTGCACAAGATGAAAGGATTGAATTGAGGAGAAGAACTCACTTAAAACGATCAAATATAACAGTACAGGGTACTGTTATATTTATAGGCAAACCAAACCACTGATGTATCTCAGCTGACGTCACCATGAAAGTGACATCTAACAACCTAACAACCTGTAAACACTGTTCTTATACAAACTACTGATGTCTAACAACTGAAATAAAATACAAGACATGGGTAAACAACTGATTCACTTTTCACTTTTGTAGCCTAAGCACTGATGTTGAGCATTAGTGCTTTCTTCAAAGGTGATCAGTCCTTGAATGGGCTGTGCTTGTGTCTTCAGCAGTACTTAAGAGACAGCAGTGGATAGAGCGTCAGTGTTTGTCTTTAGCAGTCTTTAGCGTTTCATCAGTGTTTGGTTCATCAGTTGTTCTTCTGAGCAGTACTTAAAGTATATCAGCTGTTAGATAACCACTGTCAAGGGGAAAGCTTAATGTAAACATCTGCTTATTGTGAATCCACTGTTGTGAACCAGTTTTGGCTTTCATTATCTGTTCCTCTGGTAGGGTTCAATCCCAACATATAGGAAGTACCAGCGGCGTATCCACCATGCTTGTATCATATTACACACGCCTCGTTACTTAAATCACTTACTCAAACCAAACCACCAATTGCAAGTATGCTTTCAGGTAAAGTCACGTATACTTGTGACATTCTACTTCTAGTACATGCTAATTATCACACATAATTGCAAGTAATTTCTCAGTTAAAGACAAGTGCTACTTTGGTGCACCCTAAGTCTCGTAGTGTCTTTTCTCGACTCGTGTAGACAGTTTCAGGTAGTGGATGTCGCGGGACGTTTTATGCAATGAAAACTCTTTGAAAAATTGTTTTCATGAAAGGATCCTAGAGATTGTAGACTAGACTCGAGAAGGAATCCTGGTTCACTACAATCGCAGCTCTGATACCAATCTGTAACACCCCTTTCCGCGGCGGAAGCACGTGGTGTGATCATGAAAGGTTCTCATTGCATACGAAAGGTAAACATACTACATGCTCATGAAAATAACTTCAAATACCATAATTTGAAAACATAAGATAGTGTTTACAGCGCGAGATAGCATAAAACATTGTCTTAAAAAGTTTACAACTTTATTTAAAGATAAACATAAGCGACATCCACGAGCATGGGTAAGACCGCACGCACATCCACTTCTAGTTACCTGAAATACATGTAAGTTTTGGAAAAACGTCAACATAATGTTGGTGTGAATTCATGCAGTTTTTGGATTTCACGTTTGTATACTTTGTATGAAAACATAGTTTGTGTCATGTATAAATCAAGTTTTCATATATAAACCAAGTTTTCATGTGTACCCCACGTACTCATGTGTAATTTAAGTTTACTTGAGTACCCCACGTACTCAAGTTTAATTCAAGTTTACTTGTGTACCCCACGTACTCAAGTATAAATCAAGTTTTAGTATGGTATGAATTTTAAGTAAATAAAGTATTCCTGTAGGTATCAGGATTGTTAATGGGTTGCAAAGCCATTAACATGTGACACGACATAGGAAGTCACCAAACCTTAGGCACTTTCTAGTTGGCATATTCTGAGACACAAAAGCACTACTCGATACTCGCCCTCACCGAGAGTGTGGCTGCCCGGCACCCGTTAGATCTAACCTTTTGTTCTGCGGTCTAGGTATATTGTTGATTAATGGTGCTTATGTACCCTATTCGTGACACGATTTCTCGTATCATTTCTCATAACGCATCATACTCGGTACTCGTCCTCACCGAGTGCGCTTCTTATATTCTTATATCTCATCACACTTGGTACTCGTCCTCACCAAGTGTGCTTCTTGTTATCATACCATTTGTAAACATAGTAATGTTTGTACATGTATTTCACCCCCGAAGTTATAAAACTGGAAACAGTTAAAAGAAAAGGGGGAGCATGAACTCACAACTTTGCGTTCATGTGCGTCGTAAACTTCACCGGATTTGCTTAATTAACGTCGTGACCTATACGCGTTTTCTTAACGTTAGTCACTAGACTTGCGTCGCACAAGTACAGTCACTCTCTTTGGTATTTGTATTGTTGTGTTAAAAATATTTTATATTTTTAACTAAGTATCTTACTTATATTATTTTCTCAAAAATTAATATAAGTATCTCGTGTTTTACACTTTGCACCCGAATTATGTATCTTGTATGTGTATTTTTGTGTTTATACTTCTCATGAGTATTTAGTGTATTTTTAAGTCTTAATACACTAGCACGTATAACACATACTATATACACTTAGCACAAAAGTTGGTGATCAAATAATATATATATTTTTCTCAAAAATATATACATACTTAATATCCATTTTTATTCTTGAAGAAATCCTCATTTCTTATCACCAAAAATTAGGGAAACGTTGGTAATATTTTTAGATACATTTTTAGGGAATAAGTTTCTCAAAAACTTATATTTTTCTAAGTGTCAAAATTTATAAAAATTTTGACAGAGTTTCCCCTAAAAATGGAGGTTTCCCATGTTTTCAAAACATGTGTTTATTTTCTTTTAAATCAACAATCTCAACAACACAATCTTTATTTATCAAACTTGTCAAAACAAGCATATACCACAAACTTATGAACTTGAAAGTTTGTAAAAATATGTAGTAAGTTACTAACATATTTAGTAGGTCTTGTTATCTTTAAAAATAAGTTTAGTTTCTTAAAAACTTTATTTTTAAAGAGTATGTATTTTCACAACTTCTAGTTATGAATTTCAAAAATATCTCTTTGTGGAATTTTCTTTCTACACAAGTGTTTATACACTTGTTTACTTACTAAAAGTGATTTTAGTTTATACAAGATCCGGGTTTTTAACAATCTAGTATTTTCCACTTGGTTCTTCCGAAAAACCACTTGTGGATCTTTAGATCCACAAGTTTACAACTTCATTTTACATGAAAAATTATTTTTATTCAAGTTTAAGTTCACGGTGGATGGTTTCATCATCTTTCACATTTATAACACTAACATACTACTAGTTCATGTTCTTGAACATGATCTAGTATGTCTAGATGATGATCCATCCCACTTTTAGTAACAAACAACATCAAATAATCACAACTAGGCAAGATTCACATGATTTACACAACTAGTTTCTTTTTATCCAACATATTCATCTTACTTTCAAGACTTTAAGTTATGATCTTGTGTGTTCTTGATTTTTAACCGTTAAATCACTTATTAACCACTTTAAACAAGAACAAGATGTTGTTTAGAGGCACTTACTACTAGCTCGAGGCTAGGGAAGAAACAAGACGTAAACAAGGCGGATAAAAGAAATCTAGAGAGGTCCTTGAGTTTCCGAGAGCACCGAGCTTCGTTAGTGACCTTCTTACACCTCAATATCACCTTGGAATGGATGGATGTGGATCGAAAATGAAAGTGTGTGTGTGTGTAGTTGAGGCCGTAGCCAAGGAAGAAGGAAGGAGGGAGTTTGTGTGTGTTTTGAGTGTGTGAAATATGAACTCAAGATCCTAATGTGCATACTTATAACCCATTCCAAGGCTTTACCCCATGGTTTTTATGTTCTAAATACCCCTACATGATCAATTAAACAAATGAAAGAAATCAAGGGTGGGCCACCCTTGTCCAAAACCGGTCATGAGGGGGGGGGGGTGTGTTTGGTTGGATCTTGATTATTGGTTACTAAATCTAGTTACACTTTACATGATATGTTTAGGGGTTTTAAGTGTTTAAGTAATATATAGTGTGTTAGGGTGTTCGGGGACCCTAACTAGCTTAGAAAAATAAAAACAATGCTTCTAGCATTATTTTGGTGTTCCGGGTATTATCCGGTTGTTCGGTTAGACACTGGTTCGTTAAAGTGCTAAATTACACTTTTTAGTGTCTTTTAAGTACCTTTTTGTATCCTTTTCAATTCCCAACACTTGGGGAAGTATTCTAGATAATAAAACGTAATTTCTGCATAATATTTCAGTGCCACAATGCTGATTATAGCTGAATTATATAAAATTATGCACTTAAAGTGCGTTTCGGGTGCTTTTTAGTGCTTATATTTGCTTCCGTAATGTCTATATATTAAACCCTTGTATGTACTCTTGGGTTTTAATGTTTTCTTGTCGTTGGACCTACACCTAGGCCCCAAATTTTAATGTCTGGCTGCTTTCTGCAGTTTCGTTGACACAGTGTGTCTTACCGGTGAGTTTACTAGTATTTCTTGACGCAACGCTCTCGCTTATGCATAAAGCAATATTTTGTAGTATACAACGTGCATGAATTCACTTGTTTAGCATGTAATCAGTTAATGCTGACATTTAAGCACATAATTGCAGTGATTAAATAATAATTAAAGTGTACGGAAATTACCAGTTTGTGCCAGTTGTCACATAAAACAACAAAACGTGGCGGAAACGTCGGGGAGTGTTGTAACAGAATCATTGTTTCATAACACATGGAAATTGAAATATTGTTTTATTGATTAAAAGAGTTACAATGTCTTGACAATCAAAGAAACATAACATAAATAACTAGTCTTGCATCTTTTATTGTCGCTAAGGCCCAAGTCCGCCTAAGTGTATCTTGATAAATCCTAAGCATCATATCCTGAAACACATGTGAAAATAGGTACGTCAGCATAAAAATGCCTGTGAGATACATAGGTTTTGTGAAAATAGAATTCATGACTTATATTTAAGAAAATGTTTAGTCATGAACCTTGTAATTTGCTTTGTCTTGTAAATCATTTGAAAAGTGATAAATAAACCAAATGATATATATGTATAAAAGAATAATACATGGTTAAGTAAATAACCAAGTAAAATGAGTTTGTATCAGATAAGTTGTTTGTAAAACAATGTATTGTAAATAGTATGTTATTTGTATAAAATGTTATATGTCTAAATTTAAAATGATTCAAATAACGCTACGATATGTAATACCATACAAGCACTTATATATAGGAAGTACCAGCGGCATATCCACCATGCTTGTATCATATTACACACGCCTCGTTACTTAAATCACTTACTCAAACCAAACCACCAAAGTAAATGTTTATGTATAATCAAATGTCAAAACGTTTCTGTGAAAACCATGTCTAATGTCTATGTCTAATGTAAATCATGAATTGTGTATATCAATGTCAAAAGGTTTATGTCTAATGTAAATTATGAATTGTGTATATCAATGTCAAAATGTTTATGTCTAATGCAAATCATGTAATGTGTATATTAATGTCAAAATGTTTATGTCTAATGTAAATCATGAATTGTGTATATCAATGTCATGTATGGTAAGTGAAATATATCAACTAAACCATATGTAAAATGCACAAAAACAAGGTATTGAAGTAAAACGTGGTTTAAATCAAAGTTATGTTTTGTGGAACAAATGCATGCTATACTGATATAAACATCTATGCGGTATTGTGGAAATGCATACATTCAAGCCTTGTGACTATGGTGATAGACCTTTAAACAAATTAAAGGTTTATCTGTGTTATGTCTATCGAATTCGGTCATTCCTTCCATCCAAACATACCTAGGATGTCAGGAACGGGAGTTGTCAATTCCTATGGTACCACTACCTACTAACGAATGGCGTAGCTAATGTTAATGAATGTATTTTTGTCCCATTTAAACAAACCAAATGTCATACCAAAATGTAAGCATGTGAAAACAATGCACTAAATATGTAATCGAATGAACATACATAGCGTGAAATGTAATGTAAAACAATGTACTAAGTATGCACTAAATGGACATACATAGCATAAACATAATGAAATCGTGTACTATAAATGTACTAATGAACATAACAAGCATATAATATGAAAACATGAAAGGCACGAAAGTAACAAGTAGGCACATGTGTTTCACCCCAAAATGTTTGGAAAACAGTAAAAGAGGGGTCTATGTACTCACTTGAGATTGCTCAATAGTCCTAGGATAACCACCAAGCAATGCTAGAAGATCACGGAATCAAACGGTACCTAATATAGGTAACTACATTAATAAACCGGACCTAAATCGGAGGATCGGATAGAATGAGGGCTCGTAAACCAAATGAGTATGGGAACTCATGTAATATGGTTTAACAAAGCCTACATACTACAATGAAACCTAACCTAAGTGCTTACGACCCATTACGACCCGTCTAGGTAGCTTATGCTACTTTAACGCGTCGTTCGCGTAAAACGCGTTCGCCTAACTAGTCCTATGACAAGTATTATATGCCTAACATGTTTAATTATGTTACATAATCAGTTAAGTGACGAAAGTTTAGGTTACATATGCTTAATTACCAATTACACATGAAAAGGGTATTTTGGTAATTTACCTAAGGCATATAAACTACCTATCATACAACTACTTAAACTAGGTGACCATAAGGTATAACCTCGGAAGGTTATTCCCTATGCTACTATGGTCACTAAATGTGTTTGGTCGGATCCTAAAGATCGACCAAACGGGTCTAGTTCGTAAGTCTAAGCGGGTGTTTAGTCCGCTTGACTTACGACTCAACACAAGCACTAATCTAAAAAGTGACGAGCTAAACATGTCGAAACATGTTTAGTTAAGTTAGAAAACAGGTTTGGTATCAAAACAAACGGTTTTGATACCCAAGAGTAGTTTGGTTACAAAATACGCAAGAATGCGCATTTTGGCCAAAACTACGACTCGTCACTAAGCCTAGATAACGTGGTAATCAGTAGGTATAGTCACAAGGGACTATAACCATCGTGATTACGCTCACGTTATGAAGTTCAAACGAACTTCGCATTGACCATAAACTGGTCAATGCAGAAAGTCAAACAAAGTTGACTTTAACGCTAAAAGAATAAAAAGAACGAAGGAACACTTACAAAGGGTCCCCGAAAGCTTTGATTTCTCAAGTATTCTCAGGTATGAAGTGGTTTCACTTCAACTTAGAGAACTCTCAAGAAATTCAAGTGGGTTTTGCAAGTGAAAGGGTTGGGTATTTATAGGAATGTTGGAACCGTTAAGATCGTTTATCGAATAACGTGCTTCAATCTCATCCCTACATTTGTTGCAACACTTTGGTACCCAAATTGGCCCCCCATGATCAGGAAATGACAAGTGTGGGTGAGGAGATGAGTGCATAACAGCTGTTAACAGCTGTTTAAACATGTTTAACTGATCTGGGAGCCTGAAACGGGCGCGTAAAGGACACCCCAGGGCTTACGCGGGCCGCCTGGGTCTTCTGATCAGAAGCAAACTTTCAAAAATGACAGTTTTGGTCCCTGTTATGCATTAAAGCCATTTCCGACACGTTTAAGGCCCGTTAAGCCAACGTTAAGGCCCTAAAATGATGCCTAAACATTGTGGACATGAAACATGCTCAAAAATATGCCGGATGTTGGTTCGTTTGGTCGTACGATCGCGATGTTCGCTTAATTACGACGGAATGCGCATAAGCGCGAAAAACGATCCAAATTGCGTGACGAATGGATTTTTCTCATGCTAAGCACTAAAATAAAATATTTTAGTGCTTACATAAATTATTGGATGTCCGAATGTATTCAGAAGGTAAGTTATGCGCGAAAATGCAAACTTGTGCACTTTTTGACGCTTTTAGTCCCTAAATGACCCAAAAGTTTATTTTAGCACACCGAACCCTTCAAAGCCTATTTCTAAGCTATGTAATGGATATTTATGGTATGTTTAACTTATGGTCATGTTCCAGAATGTCTGTTACAGTTCAAATTGGCATACTTTCGCAGTTTGTCAACTTTTGTCCCTGTAAGCGATTTAACTTGATTTTGCCATACCAAAGCCTTCAAAACTTATTTATAAGTTATGTAAAGGTTATTTAAGGTATGTTAAGCCTATTTCACTATTCTGGAGTGTTCGTTGCATTAAACTGGTTATATTTTCGCATCAGTGCGCGTATAACCTTCCAGAAAGCGATTTAAAGCTCGAAATCGAACTAGAATTGATATGTGCAAACAATACACATATTTATACAACTCCCAAGTATGAAATACAATATTTCATTGATACAGTATTTGTTTGATGGCCGTGGAGGCACAGGTGTCACAAGTTGTTCTATTACCAAATAACACGCAACACTTGATCTTACACGTGAAAACGGGAAAACGAAAAGGATGGATTGGTCGAAGTGGCAATCCGATCGGACGACCATGTCACACCCCAACCAATGGCGGAAACATCGGGGCGTGGCACTGAGTGAAACAGATTGTCCAGAAGTTTCCATAACAACTATGATTACCAATTATTTAAAGCATCACGTCCCATACCATGACATAAAAAGTAACATAATTATTACAGGCAAAGTCAAGACAAATTGTTCTGTTTTGACAACCCAGAATTTAAATATAGACAATTCGTTTATTTGTTTCTAGACCTTTCCTAGCCTCGATTTCACAGTAAGCCAAGCATTCTAACATCTTAAGCACCTGCCACATACGTTAAAGTAAAAGTCAATACACATAGTGTAAAGGTAAGCATACAAGTTTGATAGATATAATAGAGTTCAAAATCGTTTACGCATAACCAACACGTACACAGTGTGAAATGAAGCACGTAATATATCGACATGATCCTATCAATACCAATGACTGCGGGTTGACTACGCAAGGCAGTTCGTAATACACACTCACCACTGTAAGCCATGTAATTAATTGTCCTTAACAACCCCTGAGTGAATAGGTGCTGAGTCCAAACTATAGTACTATCGTTGCTAAGGCAGGTAGACAGCAATCCATGTGTAAACATAACAAACAAGCATTCATTAAGTCACGTATAACATGCGGTAACAGTTAGCGTTAAAGTATTGCGTAGTGTGTTCGATGTGATTTAGAATAAGTAACGTATGTAACACCCAAAAGTGCGTAAAGCAAAAGGGGTTCGAGTATACTCACAGCGATGATGGATTGAAGGGAGCGCTTAGAGCGGAATTAGCCTGATCAGAACGATAGCATAAACGATAAGCGGCGCGTAAAATGATTAGACAAATGGTACCTTGCACCGTATGTCAGATGGTAATCCGATCGGATGGCAATTCGATCGGATGGCCAGTCGATCTGGTAGCAATCCGTTCGGATGGCCATTCGATTGGATTGTCACCTCGTTTGGTGAGGATGTGTTTGTGTATGATGGTTTGCCTTTTGAAGTTTTCGTTGTAGCATTTTAAAAATAGAGAAGTATCTCTACCTTTCAGGTCGGTCGATCGAACGTTCGTTCGATCAGGAAGCAATCCGATAGGCGAGACTTCTCAGTTTGAGAACAAGTTTATAGCAGGATGGTCACTCGATCGGATGGCTATCCGATCGGGTGGCAATCCGTACGTACTGAACATGTTGAAAATTGTTTAAGTATCCAAGTCTCAAACGTCACACGATCGGACGGTCACACGATCAGATGGTAATCCGATCGGGTGGTAATCCGTTTCAACATTCAGATCCTTGAATAGTTTGAAAATAGTTTAAGTGTGGGACCCAGGTGCAAGCCGATCGGGTGGCTGTCTGATCGGGTGGCAATCCGATCGGATGGCTGTCCGATCGGACAGCAATCCATCCCAGACGACCTGATCGTTCTTACACTTGGTTGTTTTGTTAGTTTGCATTTTCTCGAGACTTGTACAATAACGTGTCAAACAACAGAAACCTCGTCAAGACTCAGTGACCCGATCGGATAGGAACCACCCTAGTCCGACCTGTTAACTGTTCGAGACGGTGTTTCATGTTCAACCCGAAATCAGTAATATCTTGGATAGAATTCAGATCTGGAACTAATACATCACCAGGAATGGGTAGAAGATCAGAACGAGCTCCGATTCTATCGGGTTTGAGTGCATTGAGTGTAAAAGAGTTGAAAGAAAGTGGGAAAACCATCTTTCAATCCTTTTCACCATGAATATGTTCAGATCTATGAAGATCTTTGTTTATTCATGTGGAAATCGTTCAGATCTACGTTGTTCTTGGTGGATTGAAGCCAAAACAAGAAGTTCATAAGAACACCATGATGACATCATGCTAGAACACCTCAATTCCACTGATTTCACGGTTAAAAGTTAAGATTCAAAAGATAGAAAGGTGCAGGAGTGTGTGTAGATCAAGAAAGTACAAGATTCAGGTTGAAAACTTACAAGAATCGCGAGAAATCAGAAGCAAAGTGGGCTGGAGCGAGTTGATCGAGTGAGAGCTGTCAACATCAAGTGATGTGACATATGAGGGGTATTTATAGGGTTTCCATAAAAGGAAAGTGGGGAAGTGGGTGGTCGATCGGGTGGCAGTCCGATCGGGTGGCAACCCGATCGGGTGGCCACTCGATCGGATGGCAACCCGATCGGATGGCAATCCGATCGGATGGCCACTTGGTCGGTTGGCCACTCGATCCACGAGTACGGCGCGATGAGTTTTTTCGTTTCGATTCGAGTATAGAGCTTTGCGATGCGATTCGAGCAAGCGATGCAATAGTATTGCCCATCAAATTACTTTTAATCCCAACTACTATATCTAACATACAATCATCACGATAATCTTGCGTTTAGCGTTTTCTTTTCGATTCGATTGCGATGCGATAGAATTGCGATTGCGTTTCGATTGATCACCACAACATAAACATAAATAAACATGCACAAGTAACACGTAAAGGCACATACACGCAAAATAATAACCGGAAAACATAATTCGAGTTGCGAATGCGATAGCGATAAGCGATAAATCGACAAAACATGCGATAAACATCGATTAAACCTCGATTATTAACAAGTACTCCACATAATACAACTAAGGTAAAAGCATAAAAAGACTATCTACAAGTCAAAGAAGTCAAAACAGGAATTGAGCAAGGAGTGACTAATCACAATTAGCAATCTTGTCTTCCTTTGACTTCAATCTTGACTTTGACTTTTGAAACACGGGGTGTTACAGCCTCCCCTTCTTAAGGGAATTTCGTCCCGAAATTAGGCTGAAGCCGTAACAAACAAATGCGCTTCGCCTTCACGTCGCCTTCGAGTTCCCAAGTGAACTCTGCGCCTCGTTTGCCTTCCCAGCTAACTTTCACAATGGGAATGCGCGAGCATCGGAGCTGCTTGGTTTGGCGGTCCATGATTTCGACAGGCTTTTCCACAAAGTGTAGTGTTTCGTTTACTTGAAGATCTTCGAGCGGCACATGTAAATCATCATCAGCCAGGCACTTTCTGAGGTTCGAAACATGGAAAGTCGGGTGGATGTTGTTAAGTTCCTCCGGTAGTTCGAGTCTGTAAGCCACTTTTCCGATCCTTTCCAGAATCTTAAAGGGTCCAACATATCGAGGCGCGAGCTTTCCTCTCTTGCCGTCTCTGACCACACCCTTCCAAGGTGATACCTTTAGGAGTACATTGTCGCCAACGTCAAATTCGAGGGGCTTACGTCATCTATCGGTGTAACTTTTCTGATGACTCCGAGCTTTCAGTAGAGTGTCTTGAATCTGGAGGATTTTATCAGTCGTTTCTTGCAATAGCTCAGGACCGGTTAATTGCGAGTGCCCGATCTCGTGCCATACAATAGGCGATCGACATCTTCTTCCATACAATGCCTCGAATGGTGCCATTTGAATGCTGGAATGATAACTGTTATTGTATGAGAATTCGACCAAAGGTAAGTAAGCATCCCAATTACCACCGAAATCTAAGACACACGAACGGAGCATGTCTTCAAGGGTACGAATCATTCTTTCAGTCTGACCGTCGGTTTGAGGGTGGAAAGCGGTACTTAGATTAAGCACAGTACCGAGAGCAGCTTGAAATGTTTCCCAACAACGCGAAGTAGACCGAGCATCGCGGTCAGAAATGATGTCGCGAGGCGTCCCATGTCGACAAATGATCTCTTTGGTGTAGATTCGGGTTAATTTTTCTACCTTGTAGTCTTCTCGTGTTGGCAGAAAGTGAGCTGATTTGGTCAAACGGTCAACGACAATCCAGATGCTGTCGTGACCTGAGGGCGTTTGCGGAAGCTTCGTTATGAAGTCCATAGGTATACTCTCCCACTTCCACACAGGGATCTGGGGTTGAACGAGTAAGCCAGAGGGTCTTTGGCGCTCAGCCTTGACCTTCGAGCAGGTTAGGCATTTCGAAACATAGAGGGCGATATCCCTCTTCATGCCCGGCCACCAGTACTTGTAGCGCAGGTCCTGGTACATCTTGTCGGCACAGGGATGAATAGAATATCGGGATTTGTGGGCTTCGTCCATCAAAATCTGTCGTAAATCGGTCCGTTTAAGGATCCAAATTCGGTCCAGATAGTGGAATATCCCATTCGACTTATTTTCTAGCTGGGCTTCATCGTTGAGAATCCTTTCCTTCTTCAAAGTGCGCTCATTAAAACAAGCAAGTTTGGGCTTCGCGAATGAGGGTTTCAAGATCATATTGGGCTTGAATATTACGGGCGCTGTGCAAATAACTCCGTCTGCTGAGAGCGTCGGCAATGACATTTGCTTTGCCAGGATGATAACGAATCTCACAGTCATAATCGTTGAGAAGTTCTACCCACCGGCGTTGACGCATATTTAATTCTTTCTGATCAAAGATGTGTTGTAGGCTCCTATGATCGGTGAAGATCGTACACTTGGTACCATAAAGGTAGTGTCGCCAAATCTTTAACGCAAAAACAACTGCGCCTAGCTCGAGATCGTGGGTTGTATAGTTCTTCTCATGGATTTTGAGCTGACGAGATGCGTAAGCAATAACCTTGTCTCGTTGCATGAGAACACAACCAAGACCAAGGTTCGAGGTATCACAATAGACAATAAAGTCATCATTTCCGTCGGGTAAAGTGAGAACAGGAGCATTGTAAAGCATGTACTTAAGGGTTTGGAAGGCAGTCTCTTGTCCAGTTCCCCAAACAAAAGGCTTGTTCTTGTGCGTGAGGGTGGTAAGCGGCATAGCGATTTTAGAGAATCCTTCGATGAATCGGCGATAATAGCCCGCTAGTCCGAGAAAAGAACGGACTTCAGATGGGTTCTTGGGTGTAACCCAACTCTTGATAGCTTCAATCTTCACGGGATCAACGTGAATACCTTGACTATTAACAATGTGACCGAGGAATTGAACCTCTTCTAGCCAGAATTCACACTTGGAGAACTTGGCATAGAGTCGATTCCCCCGGAGTAGCTCGAGAACCAAACGTAGATGTTGCGTGTGCTCGGCTTTCGACTTAGAATAGATCAGGATATCATCGATGAACACGATGATGAAGCGGTCGAGAAAAGGTTTACACACGCGATTCATCAGATCCATAAAAACCGTGGGTGCGTTGGTTAAACCAAAAGGCATAACAACGAACTCGTAGTGGCCGTATCGAGTGCGAAAAGCGGTTTTCGGAATATCCTCCTCTTGTATGCGTAGCTGGTGGTAGCCTGAGCGTAGATCGATCTTGTAGAAACACGTAGCACCTTGTAACTGGTCAAACAAATCATCGATGCGAGGCAAAGGGTAATGATTCTTGATTGTCAGCTTATTCAATTCCCGATAGTCGATGCACATCTGGAACGACCCATCCTTCTTTTTGACAAAAAGGACTGGTGTGCCCCAAGGAGAGGTGCTAGGGCGAATAAAGCCTTTGTCAAGCAATTCCTGGAGCTGACTCAAGAGTTCGCGCATTTCAAACGGAGCGAGTCGATAAGGAGCTCTTGCAACAGGGTTTGCTCTAGGAATGAGGTCGATGCGAAAGTCGATATCACGACTTGGCGGTAGACCTGGGAGATCTTCAGGAAAAACGTTGAGGAATTCACAAACAACGGGGACGTCTTTCACTTCAGTCTTACCTTTCTTTTCCTTCTCCGCTACTACAATGTTAGCCAAGAAAGCTCTATATTCCTTGCGGAGATACTTTCTAGCTTGGATACATGACATAAGCTTGAGATCCTTCGAGAGAGTTTCACTATACACACACAATTGATCACCATTAGCGAGCGAGAATCGAATCATCTTGTCGAAGCAAACAACTTCGGCATGGTTTTCACGAAGAAAGTCCATGCCTACGATGACGTCAAAACTTCCGAGCTGCATCGGAATAAGGTCGATAGGGAAGATGTGATTGTTGAGTTCGAGAGTACAATCACGAATAACAGAGTTGACGGCGACAGTTCTTCCGGTAGCAACTTCAACATCGAACGTCGAGGGGAGATGGGCACGCTTACGATTAAGAAGCTTTTCGAACTCAAACGATACAAAGCAGTTATCGGCTCCATTATCAAACAAACATGAAGCATAAATACCATTCACAAGGAACGTACCATTGACCATGTTGTTGTCAGCCTGAGCCTGGCGCACATTAATGTTGAAAGATCGAGCACGAGCGGCTTGTTGCTGTTGTTGCTGAGGCTGCAGTTGCTATTGCTGGGGCTGCTGCTGTTGTTGCTCTTGCTTCACAACCCGATTGGGGGACATGTTTGCGAAGTGGTTGGGATCACCACACGCAAAGCAGACTCTAGCGTTGACCGCGGGTGCCGGAGCTGCCTGTTGGCCTTGAAGGGCAGGGAGCAGAGCTTGATGAGCAGTAGCTGGAGCTGGTGCTTGTCGAGGACCTATACGGCAGTTGGCGGTGAAGTGGCCATACATGTTGCAGTGCACCCAAAATCTGCAGGCGATTCCCACTGGATGATGGTAGGTACATGTCGGGCAAGCAGGGTGAGGACCAGTGTAAGCACGCTTTGCAGGCGGTGCTTGGGTAACTGGTACTGCAGCTGATCGGTGTTGTGGTTGATGCTGAGTTGGTATAGCTTGAAGCGGGGCAGCAGTGGTTACAGCACAGTTCTTGTTGCTGGAGTTGCTGTTGTTCTTCCTCTTACGACGAGAGGCCTTTGAAGACTGAGGAGTGGCGGCGGTTTCAGCGGTTGGTACGGTGGTAGCTTGATGTAAGTTCTTTGAGGCTTTGTCCCAGACACCAGCCTTGACTCGTTTGTCGTTGATTTCAGCGGCAAGTAGGTAAGTTTCTTCGATTGATGCTGGCTTTGAAGCTTGCACAAAATCTGCGACACAATCTGGCAGAGCTAGAATATACTTCTTGATTGCCGTGTCAGAGGTCTTAATTTGATCAGGACAGATAATACTGAGCTGCTTGAAGCGAGCAGTTAAAGCAGCATTGTCACCCTCCTTCTGCTTGATGGGCCAGAATTCTTCCTCCAACTTTTGGCGCTCATAGGGAGGGCACAACTCTTCCAACATGACGTTCTTCAACTCATCCCATGTCAATCCATAAGCTGCATCGTTTCCGCGTTTGTTTCTCTCGGCCATCCACCAGTCTAAAGCGCGGGACTGGAAGACGCTGGTAGCATTCAGAGTGCGAAGTTCGTTAGGACAGCCACTCTGGCGCAAGGTGACCTCGATCGAATCAAACCGTTGAAATAAGGCCGTAGGACCATCTTCGCCAATAAATTCTTTCGGTCCACAAGCTTTAAACTGCTTAAAGCTAAAAGTAGCTTTGGGAGTATCGGTCCTTGACTCCTCCGAAGATTTGCTCGCATTCTCGTGTAGTTCACTCACGATCTGAGGGATAACCTTCGCCATTTGCTTAGTAATCATAGAGGCGAGGCGTTTTTCTGTGTGATAACCCAAACTTTCAAGGTCAGTCTCTTAGTCACGTGATCTTGCTTTGTTACTTCTCTTTCACGTTCGTCCCTTACAAACACTCGTAGCTATAATTTTTTTGTGCTAAATTTAAGAAAACCGTTAAACGCTGTGATGTGTCGTTTAGTGAATTTAGGGAACCAACCCTTTTTGGGCCTCTGTTATGTTTCCTTTCCTCGGCCCAACCCACTCGGAGCCCATTCCGAGTACATACACATACCCAATTGGTTTAGGCCTAGTGGTGCTCAAAGGTAGCTTAGTGTGGGCCGGTTAAGGTTATAAGTGGTGTTAGTGCATTTATGTCTATCGCCTCCGTCATCTCAAGTCCGTAGCAAAAATAGTTTATTTCTAGGCTTTTATTGTAATATCTAGTTTAGAAAGGCAAGGTGGCATATTTGTAAATAAGGAAAGATTCCTTATTGCCTTGGCCTATAAATAGAACCATTAGGGTTCTCATTTAGAACTTCTTGCAACTTTTGCACATTTGGAGTTTGGAGAGCTTGGTGCTTAGAGAGAGAAAGTAGAGAGAGAAAGTGCTCTAGGTGATTCACGGTTCTTGTATCTTTTCAGATCTTTTATCAAATCACAGATTTAGTACGTTATCGTGTTCGGTCACGCACGTTCATGGATTCCGCACGTCGAACGTGTCGATACGCAATCTTTACGGAGTCAAAACCGGTTCTAACAAGTGGTATCAGAGCAGGTTCTCGGTTGCAAAGATCAAACGCACAGATTCGTACAAGATTTGATCAGATTCAGAGTCAATTTCATCCAGATTTGTCAAAACTTTCTTCACTTTTTCAAGTTCTTCACGTTCTTACTGAAAAACGCAAAATTAACCAGGATTTTACGGATAAAAATTGCTAAAATTTGGATATGTTGTGCGAAAATACATGATCTAAAACCCTACAAAGTTTCAAATCTTAATTCCTAGCCATTTGTGAGAAATTTGAATTTTTGTTGTTCGAAAGTTTGTTGAAAACATGTTGAAAGTTGCTGCTGTTGTGCTTGATGTTCATCGGTCGGATGGCAATCCGATCGGATGACCATCCAACTCAAACCTTCACTCGACTCATTGCATTTCATTTAAAATGTTGACTATGTTGACTTTTTATGTCCACCGATCGGATGACAATCCGATCGGATGACCATCCGACTCAAGTGCCATTCATTACATCTCACCCGGTCGAATTACTTAGTCAACCTGCTCAGACTCTTAGTCAGTCAACTTTATCAGCTTTAGTTAATCAACATCTCTGCAATACATGTGAATCATTAAATGTCATTCGGTGAGCATGTGAATCTCTTTACACGTGTCAACTAATATAGCCTTCATTAATAACCAAGGTCACGTGATTCTCTAAAGAATATTAGATTCATATTAAAGTTTGCATGTGAATTGATCAAAGATGTCGGCCATTGTTAACTGCATGTGAATTGTCAGTCTGCATGTATTGATTTGAATTTCATTGACACTTAAAATGATTGCTGTTCAAGAAGTTGTTCACCGGTCGGATGGCAATCCGACCGGATGACCATCCGATTCAATTGTCACCATTCCAATTCATTTAAAAAAGGTTGACCTGATTGACTGTTCATCGTTCGGATTACTATCCGAGTTGACTTTAGTTGACCCATCCGAGCGGATAGCAATCCGAGTTGACTTTGGTTGACCCATCCGATCGGATTACTATCCGAGCGGACGGCAATCCGTGTTGACTTTAGTTGACCTATCCGATCGGATTACCTTCCGATCGGACGACAATCCGAGTCATAGCATTACACTTGTTCATGTCACTTAGTCAACATTAATCAGTTTTGTCAGCACCGCTTATCGAAACATGAAATCAATCGAGTTTAGAGTGAACATGCATGTGAGATATTAATTGAAAATTCTGTTTACATAGATTGTCGGGCATTAAATATTTCTGAATTGAGATTGTCGGCCAACTTAAATTGTTTGATATTAAGATTGCATGTGAACTGACATTGAGCATATTGAAATTTGTGAAGTCATCGGATATTGAATTTGTTGTCGGCCATATTAATTGAAGAAATTAGTAGTCATCACGTGATCTACTGAATTTAGATTTTAATTCAAGTGAATTGATTCTTCATAATTGTGGGATTGTGTTGTTTTGTGTGAGCATTGCATGTGACATTTAATGGATATGATAGTTTCAATGTGAGTCTATAGTTCATCGTTTGAGGTCAAATAAGACAAAGAGCTACTCGATCGGACAACTCAAGTATTTGTCGTCTTTTGAAATTGATTGAAGTCAACCTCACCCAAACGGATACAATCTCACCCGAACGGATAGCAATCTCATCCGAACGGATAGCAATCTCACCCAAACGGACAGCATTGTCACGAGATTATTTTCACTGTTGACTTGTGTTGACTCACTCGATCGGATACCCGTCCGATTCATTTGTTTGATACTGTTTAAACTGATTGTGCTTGTTTGTAGGTGATCAAAAGGTTATTCAAGATATACAAAGTGCAAATTCAAGACAAAATTTGAAGATGTCGAGCAGCGGTGAAGAATTTTACAACACGTTCTACAATGCCTTTACTTCAGAATCATCCGAAAGAAGATCTGAAACAAGAGAGTATTCAAAAGAGATTTCAGATAATTTGAAATATGACAATATGTATGGAAGCCAACAGAAACCACCGAAACTAATGAGGATTGAAGATTATAACTGGTGGAAGAATCGATTTGAGGGTTGGGTAAAAGCTTTTGCTCCTGAAAGTTGGTTAAAATTGAAAAATGAATATACAGAACCAGTAAAAGAAGGAGGAGAGTTAATAGATGAAAAAGAGTTCACAGAAATAGATATAAAAAATGTTGTGGCTGAATACAAAATGATTACATTGATAAACCAATCAGTGAGAGAAGACATTATTTCGCTACTTGAACATGAGAAAACATCGAAGAGTTTGTGGGAAGCGTTAGAGAGAAAATGTGTATGTACTTCTGAGATTGTGAAAAACAAAAAGAAACTGTTACGTAAAGAATTTGATTTATTTGGTTGTATGAAAAATGAATCCGTTTGTAAAATGATTGAGAGATTTGGACATCTGAAGATGGAGCTGGCAAGACACAAAATTACATACACTCAAGAGGAGCTGGTTGATAAATTGTTTGATTCATTGCCTAATGATCAAGAGTGGCAATACTTTGCCTTAATGTTGAAAAACACAATCAAGCCTGATGAGTTAACAGTGGATTTGCTGATTGAAAGACTTGAAAGCCATGAGTTGGAGATAAAGAGATCTAAAGTCAACAATCCAGCTCATCAGCAGAATGTGGAGCTGTACTACCGAGGAAATCTACCACAAGCTGGGTCTCCAAGAACAGCGTTTTCTGCAGAAAGCTCAAACTCTGTGAACAATGAAAGTCCTTACAGTGGTTTTCACAGTGGATCTTTTTCAACAACATCAAGCCAATCTGCATCAAAGAATGTATTCCAATGCAACGTTGCAGTAGATCTGAAGAATACTCAAAACTTCAATGAGGAGTCTGCAAAGCAGCAGATGGTTTTCTTAGCATCTGTGCTTGAATCGTACGAGAGTCTGGTTGCAGGAAAAATTGGAAACACCTACCTCACAAAAGAAGATTACGATCAGATTGACCCGGAAGAGATGGAACTGATCGACATAAGGTGGTGTATGGCCAGTGCTGTGAGACGTGCTCAAAGATTCATGGAGATCACAGGAAGACATTCGATTGGCGGACCTTCCACCAAACTGGGTTTTGACAAGTCAAAGGTGACATGTTTCAAATGTAAACAGAAAGGTCACTTTAAACGTGAGTGCAGAAATGCTTACACTGATGATACTGAAAATCCATTCAAAGAAGATTATTACAAGAAAGCAATTTATCATCAGAACAAACCTGAACCTCCTAGAATGAAGCAGCTTGAAGAAAAATCAAGAGCTCTTGCAGTTATTCATGACGATGAAGGTTATGACTGGAGTCAAGTTCTCCCTGAAGAAGATTGTGTTGGATATGCATTTGTAGCTGATGTTGATCATGATAGATGGTGGAGAAGAGATTACGCAAGATGGGAAATTGAAAAATTCAGAGAACCATTCAAAGAAGCCCAGAGAGCCAAAAGATGGAATGATGATTTGGAATGTTACATGGATCCACGGGGTAATCTAGTTGTTGACCCATCAAAGGTGGATTTTGAAGCTGTAACAAATTTGCTTCCAAGTCAGGCTACTTTCAACACAAGAAGGTTATCTGAAAAAGAATATTTGCCAGATTTGGTGAACAAAATCAAAGAAGTTTGTGAAGCGAGTCTACCAAAGGTGGTAGAAATGAAGAAGAGAAAAGAAGAAGAGTTGAAAAAGATGGTAGAGGAAGTAAAGAGTTCTGCAAAGCTTGCTGCTGAGGTAGAGCAGAAGATTGAAGAAGAACAGAAAGAAGAAAAAGAAGAGAACAAAGAGGAAGATCAGACAGAAGAACCGGTGCTAAAAGAGACTGAGGTAAATGAATCTTCTGATCTATTGAATGTTGAAATTGTTGATAAAAATGAGAACAAGTGCAGGAATTGCATAGAAATGTGCAAAGCCTGTATTGAAAAAGATGACATTATAAAAACAAAAGATATTGAAACAAACAAACTTGAAAATGTTTTTACAATAAAATGTAAAGAAATGATTGAAAAAGAAGAAATTTTGAAAGTAAAGGTTGAAAAGTTGACACAGAAGTGTCAAGATCTTGAAAAAGAAAATGATGTGTATAAACAAATGTGTACAGCAAAATGTGTTGATTGTGTTGAAAAAGAAAATAAGTTTCTAGATTTTCAAAAAGAGTATGATGCTTTAAAGTGGTCGAGTCAGAGAGTACAAGAAGCTTATGATACTTTGAAGAGCCAAGTCAAATGTTTTGACCAAAGATTGTCTGAAACTTTAACAACCAAAGAACTGTATGAGAGAAAGTTTAAAGAAAAGCAACTTGAATTAAACAAGTGTGTTGATGAAGTTGCTAATCTCAAACAAGTTCTGGCTGAAAAAGAAAAGATTGTTACCAAACTTCAAAGTTATCATAACTCTTCGTATATTCTCGAACGCATTTTCAACATCACACCAGATGACAAAGATACTGACAAGAATAAAAAAGGTATTGGTTCAGAGTTTCATCAGGTTCCACCACCATTGAGAAACAATTATACTTTTTATGATGAGGAAATGGTGGCAAAAGGTTTGAACATAGTTGACCAATTACCTGAAAGTATCGATGTGACTTACTCCAAATCTGATGAAGCTAATGATTCAGAGGTGGTAAGTAAGGTTGTTGAAAGCGTTCTGAAAGATGAGTCAAACAAAGGTAAGTCTGAATCACTTGATGAAAATGAGGGAAATTTTCATGATGGCTATCTCAAACAGACAAAATCCGAGAAAATTTTGAATGATGATTCAAAAGGATTGGTTTACACCATGATTGGATCAGACAAATTATTCTTAGATGTTGTATTCCCGATTCAGAATGTGATTTCAGAAAAGGTTGATAAAGTTTTCAAAATGGTTGAGATTGAAAAATCTGAGATTTCAAAATTTGCTGGAAAAGGTCACAAACCTTTTTATAACAAACCTGGTTACAAGAAGAAAAACATGAAGGCTGGGTTGGGTTATAAGAAGAAACAAAGTTGGAAAAGAAATGAAATGCCAAATTATCAGGCAAAAATGAGTTTTGTTCAAGGAAAAAGTTTTGAAGAAGAGGAAAAACTCAAATTTAGACAACAGTCTAATGAAGAGTTTTGTGCTCAAAAGAAAAGGCAACAACCACAGGTTAAAGATGTTTCAAAAAGAATATGTTTTAAGTGTGATCAATTAGGACATCTTGCACGAAAGTGTCCAAATCTGAAACCTGTAGATGTTGACAAAAAGAAGCCTGAAAATGTTGAGAAACAAAAATCTGAGGGTGTGAAACAAAGGTCAACCAGATTTGATTCAAAACAAACTTGGAGGTGCAACACAAACAAGTTTGCTTCGAATCAAACTTGGAAACCAAAACAGACTAGGTCTGATTCAAAACAAACACAGATTTTTCACACACCCAGAGTCAGAACAACTCAAAGTTGGAAAACAACTGTTGATATGACAAAACCACAAGAGTTTTGGAAACCAAAAGTTGTTGATCAAAAACAAAATATTCAAAAAGATTCACATTTTTACAAAAGAGGTACTCCGAAAGGTCAAAAATGGAGTGCTAAGAAACAAGTAATTTTGGTAAAAGATGAAAAAGTTGAAGTCAAAGTTGATAAAGTTCTTGATGAGAAAGATTTTCCGAAATTGAATGATAAATATTGTGTTGAAATGCCTAAGGTTCAACAGACCTGGGCTAAATTGTTCAAGTAATTGAAGTAGTTTGAATGTGCAGGTGCTCAACAAAACCGAAGATTGTGAGAGTGGAAGTTGGGGCAGCCTGGCACAGGAAGAGGCTGCTGGACCCTGGTTTGGTTGAACAGGGAGTTTAACATTTTCTGTATATAAATAAACTATATTTCAAAAACCCTAAAAAAAAATCAAAAATATGTTTTTGTTTTGTCAAAAATTTGAAAAATTCAAAAATATGTTGATTGAATACGCCGAAACCCTCACGGCTGAACAAACATGATTAATTTCACAAGATTGAAAAACGGTTTTCAAACTGTAAAATATCAATGTGTTGAAAATCATGGGGGTACGTTATATTTTCTGCAAATCAGAGCATGCTAAGCAGAAAATGGATGGCGAGACGAAGCTATCAGTATCGGGTTGTCAAATTTTTTTAAATGGTTTTGAATTTTAGGGGGAGTAATATTGTCAGAAAATCCAAAAACATTAGAAAATTTGAAAAAGTAAAAAACATGATAAAATTCGAAAAAGAGTTTTTGTGTAAAAAGAGGAAATGATAGTACATCAGTAGACAATCACAGTACGCTAAAGAAATGGAAAGGTAAAAAGCGATAAACAATCTCACTAAAGATGTGACGATAGGCTCGGCTAGACTAGTAGATTTGCGATAACGATACAAACTTAAATGAAAAAGCCTAGTTCTAGTGGGAAACATGGTTGAAAGCATAGTACTTAGTTTTGTCCTTCGTGATTGTGTACCTACTCAGTAATCCCTGAATGCTAAAAGAGCATAAAAACCGGTTAAGTCTGTGAACTTTCACAACTTGCTGAAAAAGTCGCTGTGATTGTGCATTACATTTTGCAAAGATTTAAACTTGTTTGATTTCGTTATTTTGTTTAAGCATTGGATATCCTCTACGTATATGTGAGTATCGACCTGGATGTTAGTGCCTAAACGTTCTGCTTTATTTTCTTTGGTGTTTCGTTTAAGCTTTGGATCACCTCTGCGTATACGGGAGTATCGACCTGGTGGTTAAAGCCTAAACAACTTCAACTTGTTTTATTTTCTTATTTTGTTTAAACATTGGACTTTCTCTGCGTATACGGAAGTATCGACCTGATTGTTAATGTTTAAACATTCTGCGTTATTTTTCGCACATATCACAGTTGATGAAAGTTTAAAGGCATTACTTGAGTTAGTGTATTGCATGATGAGGGGATATGCTGAGATCGTGGGGTCCATAAGAATTTAGTGCAAATTAATATACCTTAACGTATCGGTAAACATTTCGAAAATTTTTAGATTGAGTTTAAGTGGACAACAATATCGTCAATCAATGTGAGTTGTTTAGAACTTAATGTGTAACTAAGCTCAACGGTACTTGTGATTTGTCATAAACTGATATGATCCTCTTACGCAAACTCAAACAAAAATAGTGTCTGTAAATATGTTTGTAAATATTTCTTTACTGCTTTATGTTTCAGAAAAATACAAAAAGATTTTGATTTCCGCTTTATTTTCGACAACCGATGTCTGGGAAGCTGAGTTTCAAAATCTAAGTATGTTGATTGTGTTTCTGAAAATAAAACAAGTTCATTAATTTGAAACTTGAATTTTTAACAAAAATCAAAAACAGTTTGTGATATCTCCAAGGTCATTAGTTTGGACTTGGATGATTAACTGTGAGGGATTTGGATGCTTATACTGTTAAAATCTATTGAATAGAGCCAGTTTCCAATCCTGTTCGCTTAATACTGCCAAATCTTTGAAGAATTGTTGATAGGGGAATGAATCAAGTATTTCTGGATATATTCATATTATTATATTTTAAAGCCAGGATCTTGATTTAGAAAGTTTAATAGAGCCAGGTTACGATACCCGGACAACTGAAAATGTTTTCACTGTAAAATGTTTTACTTATAAATGTTTGAGATTTGCAGATGGTATTCCAGATTACGATCCCGATAGCCGAGTCTAAGGGGGAGTCTGAAGACGAGCTCAATGAAAGGGGGAGCGTGCATTCAAGGAGCCACATAACTATCCCAGAGGAGCTTGTAACCGGAAAACCAGGTGTCGATCCCAAAGCACGGAAGCTTGACGAAAGGGGGAGCCTGAAGAGTCTACCGAAAGGAAGAAGCTGAAGACAGATCCACGGGGATTCTGCTCAAGCTAGAGAGAAAAAGACCAGACGCTACGAGTTTGACTAAATGTTTGAGATTGACTGCAGCAATATCCAAGGGGGAGTCTGTTAGTGCATTTATGTCAATCGCCTCCGTCATCTCAAGTCCGTAGCAGAAATAGTTTATTTCTAGGCTTTTATTGTAATATCTAGTTTAGAAAGGCAAGGTGGCATATTTGTAAATAAGGAAAGATTCCTTATTGCCTTGGCCTATAAATAGAACCATTAGGGTTCTCATTTAGAACTTTTTGCAACTTTTGCACATTTGGAGTTTGGAGAGCTTGGTGCTTAGAGAGAGAAAGTAGAGAGAGAAAGTGCTCTAGGTGATTCACGGTTCTTGTATCTTTTCAGATCTTTTATCGAATCACAGATTTAGTACGTTATCGTGTTCGGTCACGCACGTTCACGGATTCCGCACGTCGAACGTGTCGATACGCAATCGTTACGGAGTCAAAACCGGTTCTAACAAGTGGGCCATATATTTTGGAGTTGTAGGTATTACGCATACAGGAGGGATTTATATGTGATTTCTTATGTGTTGCTTATCATTATCTCAAAACAAAACCCTACTGGTTTCAAATGTACGTGTGGCAGACCCCCCCCCCCCCTTCGAGACATTACATTATTGGATCAAGCTTGTTGGGTTAGTAAGTTCTCATGTTTAATTTGTATTGAAAATCTTGTTGTGTGTGACATTGATCGCATGATGTTAGGATTGTAATAAACACGTTATTAAACTTTCTGTTGAACCTAATCAAGAAGTGCTAGGATGACTGCTTGGTAATGTATAGGTAGGGTTGCATGTATATTAGATTCGGATAGTGAGAATATGGTATGCACTTATGCATCGGCTGTAATTGTTACCAATTTGTTATGATAATTAGTTGAGGAATTAATTGCATATATGTTGCTATTGGATGTAAGCAGTTAGGAATGCATGTTAGTTGATGATACGTATGATCTTCTGATGTGTGTGGCAAACTTGGAAAAAAATTGTTGAAGTATGATTTGATAATGGTTTGCTAGAATTATCGAACAGTAGATGAAATAGAACCACGTGTGTTATGTTAAGAATGTAAATTGGGTGACTTGATGTTATGTAATATTTGCAAATAATAAGAAAAAGCATCTGATGCTATCATACACACTTGATGGCTTGATTTAAGATTGGGCCATGCATACATTTAACTGGGCTGTCTAGACTTTGGGCTGTGCATTTATTTTAATTCACACTTTCGGGTATGGGCCGCACTAGACTGGGCAAGGCAGAATAGGTGGATTATATGGACATGAGTGTTTGAACGTATGTGCATTTTTAATGGGCCGAGTGGTGTTGAAACCCACTTTACGTTGGGCTGGCATGATAACGGGCCGCACCACAAGGTTATCGGGTCTGTTTAAGTTTGGCCAAACATGTTTAAAGGTTGGGCTTGTAGTGTTGTGAATAAAACTATGTATGTATGTGTGATGCAAGTTTGAACTACGACATGATTAAGCAATGATCCGAGGGCACTAGGCGAATGAATTAACGGTCACGACTTAAACTATATATGTGCGTTATCTGTTCAATAAATGTGCTTCATGTGAATGATGAATATGTGAATTAATCGTACATAGAACTGACTGTTATCGGTAACCGTGATAGGACGTATTTGATCAACTGTTAAACAAGTAAATAATCTTACCGAGCAAAACTAAGGTGAGTTCATTTCTCTTGAGCATGGGTCCCGGTGGTTGGGACAGTCATTGGGCATCCCTGAGAGGGATGGGTTTAGGTAAATCAATCGGGTATTCCTGAGAGGAATACGTCTTGTGGTAAATCTGGAATGTTGGATAATGTACTCGTCCTATCACCTTTAAAGTCCCTCCTTGTTGTTTGGTTACCTGAGAGGTAACAAGGTATTAGTTAGTAGCGCTACTTAGGTTTGGCACCCTCACCCCGTACCAGAGAGGACGGGTGTGAACTAATGACCTAGTCATGACCAATGCTTTGATAGGAACATTGGGGAAAGGGAAAAATAAATCAGGAGCCGTCTTGTATCCGAGGTATTATCAACATTGTAAACAATGAACGGAATTAAACACTTGGTAACCAACGTTTTCGTAAAACTATGAACTCACCAGCGTTGTCTGATACACTTGTTGCATGCTCGCAGGTCCTTAGATGTCTTGGATTTGGAACTTGCTGTCTGGAGTAGCTGGAGTGGTCATGGGTCGACTGGAGGGATTCATGTGATTGAATTATTGATATTATACATTGGGTTTGAAACAGTTTAACTTTGGTTTACTATTTGCTTCCGCTGAACAGGATGGTTTTCATTTAAACTTGTTGATGTCATTTTTGTTTATTAATAATTGGGGATTTATAAACTTGAATGGGTTCAATGTAATTAGTGGTTCGTTGTTGGTACGTCACACGCCTAATAGGGATATTCCCTAGGTGGTATTTTGGGGGTGTGACAGTCTGCTTGCTTTCGGCGAGCAGCTTGAGTAGCGCGAGATCCAGATGACGACATTGTCTACAACAGACATCGCCATGGGACTCAAACACAATATAATCGAATCTCACCTCACACGCCTAATACTACTAAAGCTCAGGAACACGATCACGAAACATGTATACACATAGACACGTAATCTCAGCCTCACGTAAGCACAAAAGCACATAAGCACATAAAGCACAGTAGCATATAAGCACAAAGAGCACGGAAACACATAAACACAAGAGGCAGTCAGAATACAGAAACCTAACTATATGTTGCACGTATTCCCTATCCTTCACAGCGCGTATAGCGATTAATTATAGCGATTGTGAGTATTGAGCAGCGATTGCGAACAATGACCAGTGATCGTGTAGTGTGTTGTGCGAGTTGTGCGCGTTGATCGAAATGAACAGTGAAAGCGAATAAATCACAAAAAAAAAATCAAACATATAAACACATAAATTCCACATGAAATCGGCAAATATCAGAGTCAGCAGTTGCGGGCTCAGAATCGAAACACATAGAAAACGAGAATAGATTGTCTGCGGCTGAGATAGACGTCGACTATCCAAAGTAAATTCGACTATTCACAAGGACGTTTAGAACACACTTTAACCTTCGGGACTATGCTCTCGCCTCGAATTTGGGTGAATGGCACGCATCCTTCTAGTTATAGCGTGACTTTATGTCGTTGGAGTCCATCGAGACCTTGGTGAGAGTTTTGTAAAACCGAAATAGAGAGCAGAGTAAGTCGTCAAGGTTCGGGTTTCACCTCTATCTTAGTGACTTCTTTCTTGTTTTAAAATAAGGAAGAATTATGCGTCAAAGTATGGATTTCACTCCTGATTCAACGCAAATTCTCCTATTTATAGATAAAAATGCGGGTCGAACAAGCGATCTAGTCGAGAGTTTGCGGTTTTCGCACCTAATCTCGACCTAACCACTTGTTCATTCTAGAGTGTAGTGATAGTGTAGTGCAGGCGAGAATCGCGAGAAATAGCAAATAAACTCGTACAAGACCCCTAAGGGTATGCATAAGTCGGTCTGTTGGTACTTAACTATAGACTAGGTCGTTCTAAGACATCAACCCGGACTAGGTCGAGTCTTGCCTAATTCCCTATAGTTATTGCTCTGATACCAATCTGTCACACCCCAACCGATGGCGGAAACATCAGGGCGTGGCACTGAACGAAACAGATTGTCCAGAAGTTTCCATAACAACTATGATTACCAATTATTTAAAGCATCACGTCCCATACCATGACATAAAAAGTAACATAATTATTACAGGCAAAGTCAAGACAAATTGTTCTGTTTCGACAACTCAGAATTTAAATACAGACAATTCGTTTATTTGTTTCTAGACCTTTCCTAGCCTCGATTTCACAGCAAGCCAAGCATTCTAACATCTTAAGCACCTGCCACATACGTTAAAGTAAAAGTCAATACACATAGTGTAAAGGTGAGCATACAAGTTTGGTAGATATAATAGAGTTCGAAATCGTTTACGCATAACCAGCACGTACACAGTGTGAAATGAAGCACGTAAGTTATCGACATGATCCTATCAATACCAATGACTGCGGGTTGACTGCGCAAGGCAGTTCATAATACACACTCACCACTGTGAGCCATGTAATTAATTGTCCCTAACAACCCCTGAGTGAACAGGTGTTGAGTCCAAACTATAGTACTATCATTTCTAAGGCAGGTAGACAGCAATCCATGTGTAAACATAACAAACAAGCATTCATTATGTCACGTATAACATGCGGTAATGGTTAGCGTTAAAGTATTGCGTAGTGTGTTCGATGTGATTTAGAATAAGTAACGTATGTAACACCCAAAAGTGCGTAAAGCAAAAGGGGTTCGAGTATACTCACAGCGATGATGGATTGAAGGGAGCGCTTAGAGCGGAATTAGCCTGATCAGAACGATAGCATAAACGATAAGCGGCGCGTAAAACGATTAGACAAATGGTACCTTGCACCGTATGTCAGATGGTAATCCGATCGGATGGCCAGTCGATCGGGTGGCAATCCGTTCGGATTGTCATCCGATCGGATGGCCATTCGATTGGATTGTCACCTCGTTTGGTGAGGATGTGTTTGTGTATAATGGTTTGCCTTTTGAAGTTTTCGTTGTAGCATTTTAAAAATAGAGAAGTATCTCTACCTTTCAGGTCGGTCATTCGATCGGGCAGCAATCCGATTGGTGAGACTTCTCAGTTTGAGAACAAGGTCACAGCAGGACGGTCAATCGATCGGATGGCTATCCGATCGGGTGGCAATCCGTACGTACTGAACATGTTGAAAATTGTTTAAGTATCCAAGTCCCAAACGTCACACGATCGGACGGTCACACGATCGGATGGCAATCCGATCAGGGTGGTAATCCGTTTCAACATTCAGATCCTTGAATAGTTTGAAAATAGTTTAAGTGTGGGACCCAGGTGCAAGCCGATCGGGTGGCTGTCCGATCGGATGGCTGTCCGATCGGAAGGCAATCCGTCCCAGACGACCTGATCGTTCTTTGTCACACCCTGGCTTTTGCGGAAGCGTGGGTTTAATTTGGTGTGACTTCTTAATACCATAGCACAATCATAACAATGCTATATGAAAATAAAACACGTGATGATCATCCATTCATTAAATTTTAAAAGTTACCACAACATCATTGTTTTAAAAGTCGACACATAAAACAACATACAACCATGACATAATTAAAAACATGTTCATACGACATGACAAAAGACTTGACTAGAAATACGGTTTAAGACTTGCAACCCGTCCAGGCAAGGGTCACACTTCCTAAACTTGGATGACATCATTATTCCTTACGCAGCTCGACGTGATTGCATACCTTGTCAGATCCACTAATTTCCTGAAATACATGTAGTTTGGAAAATCAACAAAAGTTGAGCGAGTTCATGTAAAAGTGAGTATGTATAAACCTTTCAAGTATGTATAAAAGTCCCTGGTATGTAGCATTAAGGAAAAAGAGATCACCACTGGGTTGCAAAGCCACTGGTATGTGTGAAAAGGTGCAGGAAAACTCAAACCTAGCAAATTTGTGCGTCGGGCACATAGTCATCGCCTGGTCCACTCAGCGGACTCAGGAGTGGGGCTCGCTACACCCAAATAGATCTATCACTCATGTCCCTCGGTCCTACAACGAGGATTAATGGCCTTAAGTGTTGTACCCACCCTTCACATGATCTAGTAGTATAAACCCTCCCTAAGCTGACCATACCATGTAAATAAATGTTTGTAATAATTGTCGCATGTATTTCACCCCCGAAGTATAAAACTGAAAACAGTAAAGAGTAAAGGGGGACGTGAACTCACAGAAGTGCGTATCCTGTAACGTCAATCTCAAACTCGAACTGCTGCGTAACGACCTACACGTACTAATGTCTATTAGACGAATGGGCCGTGCCTTGGCTTAGGGTGTAGTGTTTTAAGTTGCGTTACTATGATATTATACTTGTTAAAATAATATTAATTATTTTAACTAACTTTTGTTTTTAGGAAAAATAGTTAGGCAACTATTTTGTATCCACACTTCTTAATTATTTTGTAAGTGTATTTCCTTCCCAAGGATGGGGGTATTTATACATGTACACTTGTAATTCCGAAAAATATATTTTAAGTCCCACTTAGAAAATATGTTTAATTTACTTGTCTAAAATATCTTAATCCCAAAATATATATATTTTTCCCAAAAATATTATATTTTACTTCATAAACTTACCAAAATAATATTTTACCAAAATATACGTACAAGAGTATTCTTCTGAAATATATATAAGTTACGTTTTAGCGCTTCGTATAGCAACAATACTTGCGTAACTTAAATATTTATTTCGTGAGAATTTTGGTATTAATTTTGGAGTCATAATTTCATGACGTTATAAGTTATATTATTTTTACCCTAAAAATAATGTAAGTAGTTCACATAATAAACAAATAATCACACAAGAGTTTTAGTAATAAATATATATTCTAAATATATATTTATCAATTTTATTTACGAAAATCAACCTCCGGCACTTTAATATTTTTGTAATAAAAATCATGGCGAAGTTTATTTCGAAAATAAAGTTAAAAATATATTTGTAAATACTTGTTAGAAAAATATTTCTAAGTGTTGAAATTCTAGAAAAATTTCGCCAGAGTTTCCTTTGTAAATGGAGGCGTCCATGCTTACTAGTATATCATTTTCTTTTGTAAAATCATTCAATCAATCATCATCCAACAATACACAATTTCTAATCATCAACCTTGACAAAAATAAGCATAAATCATAAACTTATGAACTTGAAATATTTATAAAAGCAAGTAGTAACTTACTAGCATAATTAGTGAATCTTGTTACCTTTAAAAATGTGGTTAGTTTCTTAAAAACTTTATTTTTAAAGGATTTGAACATTTACAACTTCTAGTCATGATCTTCCAAAAATATTTCTTTGTGAAATTTTCTTGTTACACAAGTGTTTATACACTTGTTTACTTACAAAAATGTGTTTAGTTCATATAAGATCCAAGTCTTAATAAAACTAATATTTTTCACTTGGTTCTTTCGAAAAACCACTCATAGATCTTTAGATCTACAAGTTTACAACCCATTTTGATCTTTATTTTTCAAGAAAACATGTATGTAATCAAGTTCATAGCTTATGTGTGGATGATTTCATCATCCACAACATTTTTAACCTTCACATCTTGCTAGTTCATGTCTTTAAACATGATCTAGCAAGTCTATGTGATGAACCATAGCATTTCTACTAACAAACAACATTCAACAAGCGCAACAACACAAGATTAACATGATTTCATCATTACTTTAACCATATTTCATCTTTAGTTAGTTTATACTTCAAGACTTTGATTATGTTCTTTAAAGTTCTTAACATTTCACCATTCTTTTTACTATTAACCACCAAGAATATGAACAAGATGAAGATCTAAAGCACTTACTACTAGCACAAGGCTAGGGGAGAAACAAGGCGAAAAAGTGATGGATAAAAGAAAACAAGAGCGGTCCTTGAGCTTCCGAGTACACCACTCTTACTTGTTCGGTCTCTAGCACCCTTAGATATGTATGGATCGCTTGAAAAAGAATTGAAGGTGGTGGTATGGTGGTGTGGTGGTGGCGGCCGAACCCAAAGAGAAGAGAAGGAGAGGAGAGCTTTGTTTGATGTGTGCTTGTGAATGAAATGCTCAAGACCCTAAGTGCTTATTTATAATCCAATTTCATGTTTATCCATCATGTATTATGTTCTTTATCCTCCAACATTATCAAATAAAATAATGAAAAGAATGATGGGGATGTCCCCACATCCCATGACCGTCGAAGGGGGGGGGGGGTATAGGGTTGGGATTCAATTGATCTAGTTACTAAGTCTAGTTAGGATTTTAAAGGTTAAGTTAGTATATTAAGGTGTGTTGTTAATTATATAGTGTGTTAGGGTGTTCGGGGACCCTAACTAGCTCAGAAAAGTAAAAACAATGTGTTTGACAATATTTTTATGTTCCGGGTAAAGTCCGGTTGTTCGGTTGGGTGTTGATCCGTTAAAGTGCTAAATTAATCTTTAAAGTGTCTTTTATATTACTTTTAGTGACACATTTAATTCCCAACACTTTGGAAAGTATCTAGGACTATTTTGCCAAGTTTTTATACCTTACTAGCATAGTTAAATGCTGAATTTTGGTTATTTAGTGCAGAATTCTGCATTTAAGGTGTGTTTTAGGCACTTTCGGGCACTATAACTATCACCTAGTGACGCAGTTTTATGGTCCTCACTTCCCTACACTCCCTACTAGTGTAGTACTCTATCTCTGGCTCATACTAGCCTCAAAAACATTGTCTGTCTAGGTGCTGGTATTGTCAACATGTTTTCTGGGTTATCCGCTCACTGTGCTAACTGTGCTTTGTGCATCAAGTTTGTCACTAAGGTTTGTGTGTAATAGATGGAGTGACAGTATGAAATGTGATGCATATGTATGTATGTAACAGAAATCAGAAAGCAGTTTAATCACAGTTGTAATTAAGCACAGTCATTAAGCATAAATTAAATATTAATTAATTGTACGGATACCTGGAATTGTGAGGGTTGTCACATTCTCCCCCCGTTAGAGAAATTTCGTCCCTAAATTTTAGGCTCTGCTTCTAGTTGCAGGGGTCTTAGGAAATAAATGGGGGTATTTCTCCTTCATATGATCCTCACGTTCCCACGTGAATTCTGGCCCATGTCTTGCATTCCATCGAACTTTGACGAGCTTGACACTACTCCTACGTGTTTTATTAACTTTCCAATCTGTAACCTCGACGGGTTCTTCGGTAAAATGGAGCGTGTCGTCGATATGAACTTCGTCCGCAGGAATGATCACTGTCTCTCATGTTGGACTCTTTTTCAGGTTAGATACGTGAAATGTATCGTGAACGCCATTAAGTTCAGCAGGTAAGTCCAATTTGTATGCTACAAGCCCGATCCTTTGCAGGATTCTGAAAGGGCCAATGTAACGCGGATTCAACTTCCCACGCTTCCCAAAGCGTGCCACACCCTTCCAGGGTGAAACCTTTAACAAAACCATATCCCCAACTTGAAACTCCAAAGGTTTCCTCCTTTGGTTTGCATAGCCTTTCTGTCTGCCACGAGCCGCCTTGATGCGCTCTCGGATCTGTGCAATCTTGTATGTCGTCTCTTGGACCAATTCCGGCCCAACCAGCTGTCTATCACCCGCATCAGCCCAGCACAGTGGTGATCGACACTTGCGTCCATAGAGAGCTTCAAATGGCGCGGCTCCAATACTGGTGTGGTAGCTGTTGTTGTACGAGAATTCGACCAATGGTAAATGATTATCCTAGCTACCACCCAGATCCATAACACATGCTCTCAGCATATCTTCCAATGTCTGAATAGTTCTCTCGCTCTGGCCATCTGTCTGCGGGTGAAATGCAGTGCTCAGATTCAACTGCGAGCCAAAAGCTTCTTGGAAGGATTGCCAAATCCTTGACACGAATCTTCCATCTCTATCTGAGATGATTGAGAGAGGCACTCCATTTCGTGCAACAATCTCTCTCATGTATATTTCAGCAAGTTTACTCGTGTTGTCTTTTTCCTTGATTGGCAAGAAGTGCGCAGATTTCGTTAAACGGTCCACTATCACCCAAATCGTATCATGGCCTTTGGGTGTCTTTGGCAATTTCGTTATGAAGTCCATTGAAATATGTTCCCATTTCCATTTGGGTATTTCAGGTTGCTGCAGAAGACCTGAAGGCTTTTGGTATTCGGCCTTAACCTTGGCGCAAGTTAAACATTTACCAACGTATATTGCAACATCGCCTTTCATCCTTGGCCACCAGTAGAAATCCTTAAGATCTTGGTACATCTTATCCGCTCCTGGATGAATCGAGTTCCGAGATTTGTGAGTTTCATCAAAAATAACCTTCCTCAAACCACCAAACAGAGGAACCCAAATTCGTTTCATGAAGCATAAAGTTCCTTCCTCGTTTGGTACCAACTGCTTCTCCATCCCACGGAGATATTCATCCTCAATATTCCTTTCTTTCAAGGCTTCTCTCTGCGCGGCACGAATGCGCAAGGAGAGGTCTGTCTGGACGATCATTTCCAAGCCCTAACCCTTATGGGCTTAATCCTTTCCTTTCGACTCAGGGCATCGGCGACCACATTCGCTTTCCCTGGGTGATATTGGATCTCGCCATCATAATCATTCAACAGCTCTACCCAGCGTCTTTGCCTCATGTTAAGCTCTTTTTGATCAAATATGTGCTGTAAGCTCTTGTGATCAGTGTAGATTGTACATCGCGTACCATACAAATAATGTCGCCAGATTTTTAATGCGAATACCACCGCGCCTAATTCCAAGTCGTGCGTGGTATAATTTTTCTCGTGGACCTTTAACTGGCGAGATGCATATGCTATAACCTTCTGGCGCTGCATCAGCACGCAACCCAAACCTTGACGCCAGGCATCACAATATACCACGAAGTCGTCCATTCCTTCGGGTAGTGATAAGATCGGTGCATCACAAAGCTTGTTTTTCAACAACTAAAACGCTTCTTCTTGCTTGTCGCCCAGTCAAACTTCTTGTCTTTCTGTGTGAGTGCGGTCAGAGGTTGAGCGATTTTAGAGAAATCCTCAATGAACCTTCGATAATAACCAGCCAAACCTAAGAACTGTCGAATCTCGGTTGGCGTCTTTGGGGTCTCCAATTCTTGATTGCCTCGATCTTTGTGGGATCAACATGAATTCCATTTCCATTAACCACATGTCCAAGAAACTGGACTTCGCATAGCCAAAACTCACACTTCGAGAACTTAGCGTACAACTTCTCCTTTTTAAGTAGCTCTAGAATAGCTCTTAAGTGCTGTTCGTGCTCGTCCTTCGTCTTCGAGTAGATCAGAATGTCATCAATAAACACGATCACAAACTTATCCAAGTACGGCTTGCAGACTCTGTTCATTAGATCCATGAAAACTGCCGGTGCGTTTGTCAACCCAAACGGCATAACCAGGAACTCGTAATGTCCATAACGAGTCCTAAAGGCCGTCTTCGGGATACTTTCCTCTTGTATCCTTAGTTGATGGTATCCTGAAGCTCGAACCTTGCAACTGATCGAACAGGTCATCAATCCTTGGCAAAGGATATCTGTTCTTGATAGTCAACTTGTTAAGCTCGCGGTAGTTTATACCCATACGGAAGCTACCATCCTTTTTCTTAACGAACAGAACTGGAGCACCCCAAGGTGAGAAGCTTGGCCTGATGAATCCTTTATCCAATAGCTCCTGGAGTTGCGTTGACAACTCCTGCATCTCCGAAGGTGCAAGTCTATAGGGAGCCTTAGCTACATGCGCGGCGCCTGGAACTAAGTCAATGTGGAACTCGACTTGTCGCTGTGGCGGCAATCCTGGCAAGTCTTCTGGAAAGACTTCAGGATATTCTCTTACGACCGGGATGTCTTCTATCTTTAGCTACGTGGCTTCTTTATCCACGATGTGTGCCAAGAATGCAACACATCCCTTCTGTAAACACTTTCTAGCTTTCAGACAGCTAATAATCCTCAGAGGCGTATCACGCTTCTCCCCATGTACTACGATTGTTTCTTCATCCATCATAGGGATGCGGATGGTCTTCTTGTGGCAAACAATCTCGGCTTTGTTGCTTGACAACCAATCTATCCCCACTACCACGTCGAAGCTTCCCAACTTGACTGGCAGTAGGTCTAGCGTAAACTCGTGTCCTCCCAGTTCTATCACGCATCCTCTGATGACTTCACCCGTTTCGACTAGTTTCCCATTCCCCAATTCAATCGAGTATGGAACGTCTAACTTACTAGTGGTCAACCCAAGTATATTCTTAAATTCTAATGATACGAAACTATAATCGGCACCAGTATCAAACAGAACAGATGCAAAGCGTTGGTTTATAGGGAACGTACCAGTGACAACGTTTGGATCCTGGCGCGCTTCCCTTGCGCCGATGTTGAATACTCTCCCACGGGCTTGATTCAGTTTCGGACATTCTCTCTTAAAGTGTCCAACATCCCCACAATTGAAGCATCCTGGCCCTCGGCCATTCCCATTTCCATTCCCGCCCTGATTTCCGTCTGCTCCCCGGTTACCAGCTTGATTTGCAACACTTCCACGATTACCATTTCCTCCATTATTCCCTTGCGGGCGGTTTCCATTACCACCACGGTTGTTGTTATTGAAACCCCTTTGGCCACCCTGGCCTGAACCAACCCAACACGTATCCTTCGAGTGGCCGTTCTTCCCACATGATTCGCACTTCCTCAATCTGCACTGGCCAGAATGATGGCGCTGGCATGTATCCCACTTGGGCAGAGTGCCCATGTAACCCTTTCCTTTGTTTTCAACACCGGTTGTGGCTCTGGCCGGCGTGCTCGATTCACCCCTCCTGTTCACATTACTGATACCTTGCTTGAAGTTGGAAAATTTCTGTTTGTTTTCACCAGACGATTCAACATGTGTTTCCTTTTTCTTTGGTTCAGAAACCGAGAACTTGTTCAACCTAATGGCCTCCTCAGTAAGCGCCACACTAAGGTCAATGGCTTCTGCAATCGTTACAGGCTTGGACGTGGTAACCATACTCATGATTTGGGGTGCCAATCCCCAGATGAATCGCTCAACACGTTTAAACTCGGGCATGACCATGTACGGCACTACGTGGGACAAATCGTGAAACCTTTGAACATATTCCGCAATCTTGGGACCTTCCATTCTTAGGTGCCAGAACTCAGTCTCTAGCTTCTGTATTTCAGCACGCGAGCAGTACTTCTTTCTCATTAGCTCTTTTAACTCAGCCCATGTTAACGCATAAGTAGCAGCTTCTCCTAAAGTTTGCACTTGCAGATTCCACCACGATAGGGCTCCATCCAGAAACAGCCCTGAGATGTAGGTCACTTGTTGCTCGGGAGCACACTTGCTCATTCTTAGAACAGAATCTGTCTTCTCAGCCCATCAGACAAATGCAACAGCACCCCCAGTGCCGTTGAAAGTCACAGGCTTACAGTCGAGGAATTGCTTGTAGGTACACCCTGCACATACGTTAGGATTTACAAATGGTATTAGCGGTCGTGCTATAAATATCCAAATGTATCGTAATATGTCTCAAACGACTTCACATTACCATTGGGTGGATTGTTATTGCCGTTGTTGTTGTTGTTGTTGTTGTTGTTGTTGTTCGATGTGTTCCTGCTTGTTTCTGTTTGGGAGGCCGCATACTGTGCTATAGCCGCGGCGATTATCCCCTGGAGTTCCGCCTCGGTAGTAGGCATGCGTACATCGCGTCTTGGAGGCATCTTCTAAGAGATGATCATGTTGGTCAGGTCATAGTAAGTATACTAAATATATACAATAACATCCATCAAGCACATAACATCTCATGTTATAAATTAAAACATATAACTCAACAAAGCATGTAGTGAGAACGTTGCCATTGAGCTTTTCATTAATCACGACCACGATATTGTTTTACATGTTTAATAGTACATCACATATCCAAATAAGATCACGGGGCTACATCACCCCCAAAAATACAAGTCTGTCTACAACTATCATATACAAAAAGTGTGATCTCTCAAAAGTCTTCATAAACTGGCTCAATCGCGACTTTCTCACCAAAAAGATCGACCTATATCAAACCAAAAATACCTATGCTGATGGCGGAGGAGGAGGAGGAGGAAAACGAGAGAAAAGCAAGCGACGCATGAGCATCCAATCCTCCTCTAAGGCACGACAGACGCGCAGCAAATATGCAATCTGCTGCTCAGATGTCAAGAAATGAACGTCTGAATCAGGGGAAAGCGAACGAGGAGTGTGTGGTGCTGCAAAGGGGGTCTGACAGTGACAAGACGGACGTGGAGCTCTCTCCAACTCCTGAATACGACGGCTCAGTGCGTCCTGCTGTAGCTGCAGCGACGCAAGTATATCCTCCGTGGTGTACCCCATATGAAATGGATGGTACGGGTCAGACAATGGCATAACAGGGGGCGTAGTCCATAAAAATGGCTTGCTCGATGGTATGAAGGACGGTGCAGTAGGTGGTGCAACATGAGGAAACTGTGACAGAAACGGAAAAGATGATGTCACGGGAGGAATGAAAGCATGTGGCTGCCTCGATGAACCCTCTCCAGGACGAGGTGACGGTATGTCCTGGAGGAACGTAATGGGAAGATCAGTACGATGGGCGTCTGTGGTGTGTGGGGGAAACAATGGGATATCAGTGGGTGCAGAAACAGGTGCTACTGGAGGTGTGACAGGTAGCACAAATGGTGGGTAATCATCATCGTCGATCCACCCGTTGTGGGTGTCGGCGTATCGAGGGTCAACATGCGCGGCGAATGGCGCATGGTCGACAATAGGTGGTGCAAAAACGGGTGCATCAATAATAGGATCATCCACCAATGGTGGAGCAACAACGGGAAGGTCAGCAATTGGGATATCATCAATAAGAGGTGCAATGGCCGGTGCACCCATCTCTACCGGTGCAACGGCTGGGGCAGCATCAAGAACAGGGCCATGGTCAACAACAGGCTCTGGTGCTACGACGGGCTCTGGGTCGTCAAGGTCCATATCAAATTCAGCAGGAATGTCAAACAACGGATCAATGGGAGCCACCGGCGCCTCTAAGGGCTGGTCCAAATGAATAAACTCGATATCATGATCAGGATCGAAACCAGGGGGAAAAACTGGATCAAAATCATCATCGACCTCATGGTCAAACTCTAACTCATGTGACGGACCAGGTGCAGCGGACATCGCCATGTCGGGGTCGGCGTCAGGAGAGTGATGCTCCACACCCTGGTCGTGTAAGGACGCAGATGCCACAGAATCCAATGATTCTGGGATAGGTGAACCAAAAGGAAGCTCCTCTACAGGGGCCTCAGCAATAGGAAGGATAGCATCAGCATCGATCGGGGCCCCGCCCTCATAGTCGTCCTCAGGGGGACCCTCCTCGAACAGATCAATGTCGTCATCAGATACGGCATCGAGTGGCACATCCACCATGGGGACAGCAGCAAGCGGAACGGGAGCATGGATCACCGCAAGAGGTAGATCCCCAGCAGGAATGGCATCAGCAGGCTGAATCTCAACTCCGATGTCTGGCAGCGCGAACGGCTGAAAATCATCGTCATCTGTACTCGTGGTGTCGGACGTGTAGACGTCTCCCTCTGATGGTATCTCATCGTCTGACACAACTGCCATGGGGTCCACTGTGTCTGATACTCCTGTGTCGGAAGAAGAAACCATGGTGTCTGTAACACAATCACATATATGCATATATATCAACATAAAATCAAATGAACATATAAGTCACAATAAGGCAAACAAGTAATTCTCCTAGTCTTCCCAGACTACCCCTCCCAGCCTCTCAGACTGAACTCCCTAGCCTCTCAGACGAACTCCCTGGTCTCTAAGACCAACCTCCTTGTCTCTAAGACTAATTCCCTGGTCTCTAAGACCAAACCTCCCAGTCTCTAAGACTAAACCTCCCCAATCTCTAAGATTGAACCCCTCAATCTCTAAGACTGAACCTCCCAGCCTCTAAGGCTAAACCTCCCCAGCCTCTAAGACTGAACCTCCCCAGCCTCTAAGGCTAAACCTCCCCAGCCTCTAAGACTGAACCTCCCCAGCCTCTAAGGATGAACTCCCTCAGTCTCTAAGACTGAACCATGAATTTTGAAAAAGTGTATTTGTGCCTTTTATTTGTAAAAATGTTTTGTATCCGGGATCTGGACGTTTAGTGTATGCAATGTAAAAATGTTTTCATGAGAGCCCTAGTGATCATAGTCTAGACTCGAGAATGAATCCTAGTTCGCTATGATTGAGGCTCTGATACCAAGCTGTCACACCCTGGCTTTTGCGGAAGCGTGGGTTTAAATTGGTGTGACTTCTTAATACCATAGCACAATCATAACAATGCTATATGAAAATGAAACACGTGATGATCATCCATTCATTAAATTTTAAAAGTTACCACAACATCAGTCGACACATAAAACAACATACAACCATGACATAATTAAAAACATGTTCATACGACACGACAAAAGACTTGACTAGAAATACGGTTTAAGACTTGCAACCCGTCCAGGCAAGGGTCACACTTCCTAAACTTGGATGACATCATTATTCCTTACGCAGCTCGACGTGATTGCATACCTTGTCAGATCCACTAATTTCATGAAATACATGTAGTTTGGAAAATCAACAAAAGTTGAGCGAGTTCATGTAAAAGTGAGTATGAATAAACCTTTCAAGTACGTATAAAAGTCCCTGGTATATAGCATTAAGGAAAAAGAGATCACCACTGGGTTGCAAAGCCACTGCTATGTGTGAAAAGGTGCAGGAAAACTCAAACCTAGCAAATTTGTGCGTCGGGCACATAGTCACCGCCTGGTCCACTCAGCGGACTCAGGAGTGGGGCTCGCTACACCCAAATAGATCTATCACTCATGTCCCTCGGTCCTACAACGAGGATTAATGGCCTTAAGTGTTGTACCCACCCTTCACATGATCTAGTAGTATAAACCCTCCCTAAGCTGACCATACCATGTAAATAAATGTTTGTAATAATTGTCACATGTATTTCACCCCCGAAGTATAAAACTGAAAACAGTAAAGAGTAAAGGGGGACATGAACTCACAGAAGTGCGTATCCTGTAACGTCAATCTCAAACTCGAACTGCTGCGTGACGACCTACACGTACTAATGTCTATTAGACGAATGGGTCGTGCCTTGGCTTAGGGTTTAGTGTTTTGAGTTGCGTTACTATGATATTATACTTGTTAAAATATTATTAATTATTTTAACTAACTTTTGTTTTTAGGAAAAATAGTTAGGCAACTATTTTGTATCCACACTTCTTAATTATTTTATAAGTGTATTTCCTTCCCAAGGATAGGGGTATTTATACATGTACACTTGTAATTCCGAAAAATATATTTTAAGTCCCACTTAGAAAATATATTTAATTTACTTGTCTAAAATATCTTAATCCCAAAATATATATTTTTCCCAAAAATATTATATTTTACTTCATAAACTTACCAAAATAATATTTTACCAAAATATACGTATAAGAGTATTCTTCTGAAATATATATAAGTTACGTTTTAGCGCTTCGTATAGCAACAATACTTGCGTAACTTAAATATTTATTTCGTGAGAATTTTGGTATTAATTTTGGAGTCATAATTTCATGACGTTATAAGTTATATTATTTTTACCCTAAAAATAATGTAACTAGTTCACATAATAAACAAATAATCACACAAGAGTTTTAGTAATAAATATATATTCTAAATATATATTTATCAATTTTATTTACGAAAATCAACCTCCGGCACTTTAATATTTTTGTAATAAAAATCATGGCGAAGTTTATTTCGAAAATAAAGTTAAAAATATATTTGTAAATACTTGTAAGAAAAATATTTCTAAGTGTTGAAATTCTTGAAAAATTTCGCCAGAGTTTCCTTTGTAAATGGAGGCGTCCATGCTTACTAGCATATCATTTTCTTTTGTAAAATCATTCAATCAATCATCATCCAACAATACACAATTTCTAATCATCAATCTTGACAAAAATAAGCATAAATCATAAACTTATGAACTTGAAATATTTATAAAAGCAAGTAGTAACTTACTAGCATAATTAGTGAATCTTGTTACCTTTAAAAATATGGTTAGTTTCTTAAAAACTTTATTTTTAAAGGATTTGAACATTTACAACTTCTAGTCATGATCTTCCAAAAATATTTCTTTGTGAAATTTTCTTGTTACACAAGTGTTTATACACTTGTTTACTTACAAAAAATGTGTTTAGTTCATATAAGATCCAAGTCTTAACAAAACTAATATTTTTCACTTGGTTCTTTCGAAAAACCACTCATAGATCTTTAGATCTACAAGTTTACAACCCACTTTGATCTTTAATGTTCAAGAAAACATGTATGTAATCAACTTCATAGCTTATGTGTGGATGATTTCATCATCCACAACATTTTTAACCTTCACATCTTGCTAGTTCATGTCTTTAAACATGATCTAGCAAGTCTATGTGATGAACCGTAACATTTCTACTAATAAACAACATTCAACAAGCACAACAACACAAGATCAACATGATTTCATCATTACTTTAACCATATTTCATCTTTAGTTAGTTTATACTTCAAGACTTTGATTATGTTCTTTAAAGTTCTTAACATCTCACCATTCTTTTTACTATTAACCACCAAGAATATGAACAAGATGAAGATCTAAAGCACTTAGTACTAGCACAAGGCTAGGGGAGAAACAAGGCAAAAAAGTGATGGATAAAAGAAAACAAGAGCGGTCCTTGAGCTTCAGAGTACACCACTCTTACTTGTTCGGTCTCTAGCACCCTTAGATATGTATGGATCGCTTGAAAAAGACTTGAAGGTGGTGGTATGGTGGTGTGGTGGTGGCGGCCGAACCCAAAGAGAAGAGAAGTAGAGGAGAGCTTTGTTTGATGTGTGTTTGTGAATGAAATGCTCAAGACCCTAAGTGCTTATTTATAATCCAATTTCATGTTTATCCATCATGTATTATGCTCTTTATCCTCCAACATTATGAAATAAAATAATGAAAAGAATGATGGGGATGTCCCCACATCCCATGACCGTCGAAGGGGGGGGGGGTATAGGGCTGGGATTCAATTGATCTAGTTACTAAGTCTAGTTAGGATTTTAAAGGTTAAGTTAGTATATTAAGGTGTGTTGTTAATTATATAGGGTGTTCGGGGACCCTAACTAGCTCAGAAAAGTAAAAACAATGTGTTTGACAATATTTTTATGTTCCGGGTAAAGTCCGGTTGTTCGATTGGGTGTTGATCCGTTAAAGTGCTAAATTAATCTTTAAAGTGTCTTTTATATTACTTTTAGTGACACATTTAATTCCCAACACTTTGGAAAGTATCTAGGACTATTTTGCCAAGTTTTTATACCTTACTAGTATAGTTAAATGCTGAATTTTGGTTATTTAGTGCAGAATTCTGCATTTAAGGTGTGTTTCAGGCACTTCCGGGCACTATAACTATCACCTAGTGCCGCAGTTTTATGGTCCTCACTTCCATACACTCCCTACTAGTGTAGTACTCTATCTCTGGCTCATACTGGCCTCAAAAACATTGTCTGTCTAGGTGCTGGTATTGTCAGCATGTTTTCTGGGTTATCCGCTCACTGTGCTAACTATGCTTTGTGCATCAAGTTTGTCACTAAGGTTTATGTGTAATAGATGGAGTGACAGTATGAAATGTGATGCATATGTATGTATGTAACAGAAATCAGAAAGCAGTTTAATCACAGTTGTAATTAAGCACAGTCATTAAGCATAAATTAAATATTAATTAATTGTACGGATACCTGGAATTGTGAGGGTTGTCACATTCTTACAGTTGGTTGTTTTGTTAGTTTGTGTCTTCTCGAGACTTGTACAATAACGTGTCAAACAACAGAAACCTCGTCAAGACTCAGTGACCCGATCGGATAGGTACCACCCTAGTCCGACCTGTTAACTGTTCGAGACGGTGTTTCATGTTCAACCCGAAATCAGTAATCTCTTGGATAGAATTCAGATCTGGAACTAATATATCACCAGGAATGGGTAGAAGATCAGAACGAGCTCCGATTCTATCGGGTTTGAGTGCATTGAGTGTAAAAGAGTTGAAAGAAAGTGGGAAAACCATCTTTCAATCCTTTTCACCATGAATATGTTCAGATCTATGAAGATCTTTGTTTATTCATGTGGAAATCGTTCAGATCTAAGTTGTTCTTGGGGGGATTGAAGCCAAAACATGAAGTTCATAAGAACACAATGATGACATCATCCTAGAACACCTCAATTCCCCTGATTTTACGGTTAAAAGTTAAGATTTAAAAGATAGAAAGGTGCAGGAGTGTGTGTAGATCAAGAAAGTACAAGATTCTGGTTGAAAACTTACAAGAATCGCGAGAAATCGGAAGAAAAGTGGGCTGGAGCGAGTTGATCGAGTGAGAGTTATCAACATCAAGTGATGTGACATATGAGGGGTATTTATAGGGTTTCCATAAAAGGAAAGTGGGGAAACCCGATCGGGTTGCCACCCGATCGGGTGGCAACCCGATCGGATGGCAACCCGATCGGATGGCCACTCGGTCGGTTGGCCACTCGATCCACAAGTACGGCCCGACGAGTTTTGTCGTTTCGATTCGAGTATAGAGCTTTGCGATGCGATTCGAGCGAGCGATGTGATAGTATTACCCATCAAATTACTTTTAATCCCAACTACTATATCTAACATACAATCATCACGATTATCTTGCGTTTAGCGTTTTCGATTTGATTGCGATGCGATAGAATTGCGATTGCGTTTCGATTGATCACCATAACATAAACATAAATAAACATGCACAAGTAACACGTAAAGGCACACACACGCAAAATAATAACCAGAACACATAATTCGAGTTGCGAATGCGATAGCGATAAGCAATAAATCGACAAAACATGCGATAAACATCGATTAAACCTCGATTATTAACAAGTACTCCACATAATACAACTAACGTAAAAGCATAAAAAGACTATCTACAAGTCAAAGAAGTCAAAACAGGAATTGAGCAAGGAGTGACAGATCGCAATTAGCAATCTTGTCTTCCTTTGACTTCAATCTTGACTTTGACTTTGACTTTTGAAACACGGGGTGTTACAGACCACCCGATCGGATGACCGCTCGATCGAATGACCACCCGATCCATGCGCGCAGCTCCTTTCTCACCCTCCTTCACACTATAAATAGGAGTTGTCACATTAATCCTTCACTGATGTGACAGGCCTGCTCGACTCAGACGCACGAACATCTTATTTCTTCATTTTCGTGGCGATTTCGGTACGTTTTACGCTAGATTCTTGTACTTTCTTGATCTACACTTCATTCTCTACGTGATTCATCTTTGAAATCACACTTTTCACCGTGAAATCTCTCAGATCTAAGCCTTTGAGGATGATGCCATCATGATGGTTTGTATAAACGGTCATATAATGTCACTCCTAACAAGATCTGGCTCAGATCTAAGGGATTTCAGGTGTGAATTCACTAAATCTAAGCTAAATCTAGACGTTTCATATAAAACTTAAGTTTTCCTTCTACTTTTCTTCAAATCTTTCATTTTAAACGGTGGAATCCGGGCATAAACGAACTGTAGACTTGATAAGTAGTCTAGAGTAGGTTTAGAGATGGATTGTTGCCAGAGAAGACGACCATGGAACGGATTTTGACATAACCGTTGTAAGACAGATGACTGATCGGTCAGGGGTGACTCCCGTCCGATCAGAACGGCTGTTAAATGACGAGTTACCATTGTCTCAATACGTCCCATGTCATCATCGTTAATCTATAAACTTAGAAATTTTGCAAGTTACAAACAGGACAAGGATCACTCGATCGAGTTACAATCCGATCGGATGACCATCCGATCGAACAGCCACCCGATCGGGTAACAGTCGTCTAAGCAAATTTAATTACTTTGAAACTTTTTCAGAAAACTTAGAACTTTGGAAATCTCAATCGAGTGGCAACCCGATCGGATAACCATCCGATCGAGCTGCCATCCGATCGAGGTGACCAACTCACTAAACTTAATACTTGGATCGAGTGGCAACCCGATCGGATAGCCATCCGATCGGAATGCCATCCGATCCCTCCTCGATTTGTGGAAATTGAATCAAGTGGCAACCCGATCGGATAGCCATCCGATCGGTCAGCCATCCGTCCCTCACACACTTGGCACTCGATCGACTGGTAATCCGATCGGATAGCCATCCGATCAGACAGCCATCCGATTCAGTGACTATTCCGTCACTTGAGCAATCTCGTTGTTTCATCCGACGCTTACCTGTAGTAATCTAATCAGGCTAAACCTAAAGAGCTCCCTTTGATCCAATAACAGATTAACTGTTAAGCAATCAATGTGAGTATACTCGATCCCTTTTTGCTTTAAACTTTGGGATGTAACATGTATTCTATAAACTACGAAAATTGATACTTTTGCAAGCTAAACTCTATCCTACTTGTATGTGAAAACTTGTGCATTCTAGTATTCTATTTGTGTTATGTGACGTTTAATCCAGGGTGTGTAGTTCCGCCTTAACAATAGTAGCGCTATAGGAGGTGCACCTCCCCCATTATTCTCGAGGGGTATTGTTAGGAGGATTCTAGTTTACCTTGAGTCTTGGGTAAACACTAAAGCATCGGGATACTTGGGCTATCACTGCGTGCACTACGACACTAGCACGGCTGAAACTATTTTGATACTTACATTGTGGATATGAGTTGTTTTAATCTACTATGCTATTATTCAAACTTGTATACTCGCCAATACTTTGTATTGATATTTTAATACATGTTGCAGGCTGATAGGTTGCTATGTAACACATGGAAATCAAGCTAGGAGATGCCTAGAAACATCACTTAAATAATTTAGACTCTTGAACAATTTTATTATGTGATGTAATTTTGGCGATGCTTGTTTGACATTTGAAAATCTATATCATGAAATCTACTTAATTACTATTGAAATATCTAGTGTTGTGGAATCTCATGAGCAATCTGAACGCTTAGTGCTCGCACCCCGATGTTTCCGCCAACGGTTGGGGTGTGACACTTTTGATCCGTTACGACTCGTTAAGGTAGTTTATGCTACTTTAACAAGTCGTTTGCGTAAATATAAGGTCGGATGGTTATATATGTCATATGATAAGTCTTATATGCCCAAACATGTTTAAAAATGTTATTATATCAGTTTACATGTAAAAAGTTTGATTACATATGCTTAAAATGAATTTATGCTCAAAAATGGCATTTTGGTCATTTTTAAAGGGCATATAAACGACTTAACAAATAACTAACCAAACGAAGTGACCATAAGGTATAACCTCAGTAGGTTAGTCCATATACAGCTATGGTCACAAATATGTGTTTGGTCGAATCCTAAGATCGACCAAACGGGTCGGATTCGAAAGTCAAAGCGGTGGTCAAGACAGCTCGACTTACGACCCTATATAAGCACTAAACTAGAAGTGACGAGTTGAACATGTCAAAACATGTTTAACTAAGTTGGAAAACTGATTTGATATCAAAACAAAGTGTTTTGATACCCGAAAATAGTTATGTTGTAAAATGCACATAAACGTGCATTTTGACCGAAACTTTGACTCGTCACTTCAACTAGTAAACGTGGTAATCAGTAGGTATAATCGCAAGGGATTATAACCATCGTGATTACGATCACGTTGCAAAGTTCAATTGAACTTTGACTTGACCAATTCAAGGTCTAAACTGAAATTCAAACACCGTTTTACTTTTAGCTTAAAATAGCTAAAAATAAATAAAAAAGACTAGTAAGAACACTCACTTGTGTTCTAGGAAGAAGAAAACTCAGGTGGGAGGCCTCCAACAAAGTGGTAGTAACTCCTCTAGAGCAGATGAAAAAGACAGGAAAGAATTGAGCAAGTTGTTGAATGAATGAAGTTGGCTATTTATAGTGTTCAAGGATTAATAGGATCATGACATGTGTTTGTGTGACCACCAAGGAAGAATAGGATCATTCTAAGTGTGTGTGATCCAGCTTCAAAGCCTTGGAGGATACTTAAATAGCCCACAAGATTGAGAAAACCATGTTAGAAACTAGCAGGAAAAAGCTGGGAAGCTAACAAGAACATTCTGTCATCTGATGTCCCTCGCGCCCCAAGACCCAAATAGGTCAAACTTTCGCGCCCCGTGAGCCAGATCAGACCAGGTTTCAGAATTTGTCTGTTTTAGTCCCTGTAGTCTCTAAAACTTGTTTTCGATGCATTTAACCCCCATTAACCCAATTTTATGGATTTACAAGGGACTTGAAATTAACTTGGAAATATCATGGATGTCGGTTCGTTTGGCTGTACGGTTGTGTTTTTCGGTTAATTACGATGAAAGTTGTAACGAACGCGAAAACGATCCAAATTGCGAAACGAAAGGTATTTTTGCATTCCCATCACTAAAATATAATATTTTAATGATTACATTTTTTTTTAGATGTACGGATATGGTCAGAATGCAAAATATACGCGAATTGGCATACTTTCGCAGTTTTGACGCATTTAGTCCCTATGATCAAATAAGCATATTTTGACATACCAAACCCTTCAAAACTTATTTCTAAGTTATATTAAGGGTATTTAGGGTATGTTTAACTTTTGTTCTTGTTCCTGAGTGTACGTCGCTACGAGAATTGGCAGACTTTCGTAGTTTGTCGTAAATAGTCCCTGTGATCAAATAAGCATATTTTTCACATACCGAACCTTCCAAAACTTGTTTCTAAGTTATGTTAAGGGTATTTAAGGTATTTTTAGCTTATGTCATTGTTCCGGAGGGTACATTGCGTTAAACTGATTACGTTTACGTAACAGTTTATGTATAACTTTCCAGAAAGAGTTTGAAAGTTCGAAATTGAACAAGGATTGATATTGTGTAATTGTTATGGATAATTATACAATCTCGTAAATAAAACAAAAGGTTTCATTGATTATGATGTTGTTTGGGATTGTATAATGATAACTGAAGGCACAGTTACGTAATCAGTTTACGTATAGCTTTCTAGAAAGAGTTTGAAAGTTCAAAATTGAACAAGGACTGATATCGTGTAATTGTTATGGATAATTATACAATCCTATAAATAAAACACAAGGTTTCGTTGATTATGATATTGTTTGGGATTGTATAATTATAACTGAAGGCTCAGTTGTCACAGTCTCCCCTACTTTAGTTCGTATGAGTCTATTTGTATCAATTGTGTCAAGCTATTGTCTTGCATGGAATCTAGGGTTTTATCCATTTGCATGAAATAACCCATCAAGGATCTCCATGTAAGGCATAACTTTATCATTCCCCAATGGGTACTCCCTCTGATTATGCAGGAAGTGGGAATGTGTTGTTATACCTATGATGCTCATTCCCTAATGGATACTTCCTCGATTAATGCAGGAAGTGAGAATGAGGGATTGATTAATGGTAAAACCAAATCAACCAATAGTTCTGTGAGTATCCTCTAAGAATCTAACTATTAAGATAGAAAGATCTTGTAAGGATTTGGCTCTTTGTTTCTGTGTCTTGTAAAGCATTCTTTAGAAATCCAATCAAGGATTTAAAAGTAGTATTTTAAGTGTCCCTTAAAGAATCTAACTATTAAGATAGGAAGATTCTATAAGGATTTGTGTTTCATTTCCCCAGTGGATATTCTTCAGAAGCGAAAATGAATGGATAATTCATTTTCCTCAATGGATTCTTCGTCAGAAGTGGAAATGAAAGATGAATAGGTTATTCATTTCCAAATGGATATTTCTTTAGAAGCAAAAATGAATGGATAATTCATTTTCCTCAATGGATTCTGTGACAACTGTCAAAATTTTAGGTATCCGTACAACTATTAAACCATGATTAGTGCTTAATGACTGTGCTGAATTACAATTAAATGCTTTCTGATTATTGCCATATACATACATGTGCATCACATATTGCTTAATGTCATACCATTATTGCATGAAAGTTTATTTGACTCAAATGATGCACGAAACACAGTTAGCTCAGTATTCAGACAAATCAGAAATATGCTGACGGAGTTCAGTATATAGGCAGACAGTGTATTGAGACACAGAATGAGCCAGAAACTAAGTATTACACTAGTAAAGTGTGTAGGAAAGTAAGGATCACAAAACTGCCTTCCTAGAGATAGTTTAAGTGCCGGAAAGTGCCTAAAACTCACATAAAGTGCTGAATTCAGCAAAAATCAGCAATTATCAGCATTTAAACAATCTAATATCATGCAGAAATATGGTTAAATGGTCCTGAATGCTTTCCTAAGTGTCGGGAATCAAAAGTGTCACAAAAGGGTACATAAAGCACACTAAACTGCATAGTTTAGCACCTTAACAAACCGGTAACCAACCGAACAACCAGACACTACCCGAAACACCAATTTTTCACTAGAAGCACTGTTTAAACATTACCAAGCTAGTTATGGTCCCCGAACATCATAACACTACATAAATATCTAGTAACTAAAGTATCTAACTAAATACTTGGATTTTAACCTAAGTAACTAACTTAGTTACAACCTAAGCCCACTACCCCCCCCCCCCCCCACCTATGTAATCGGCTAACATGGCCCCCACATTGAGATTTCTTTTAATTTAATATTAGATCATGTTTTGCTTTATGTGGCATATTATACATGAGTTAAAGTCTTGAAATGGATTATAAGTAAACCTTGAAGACATAAGCTCTCATTCTTACACACACTAAAACACACACATCTTCCTCTCCTCCCTCTTGTGTTCTCGGCCGAACTCACCACCACCACCATCACTATCATTCAATCATCCTACATACATTACAAGCATATACAAAGGTGTTAGAGGTTACATAAAGGAGCTAGGAGCTTTCGGAAGTTCAAGGACCTCCTTCATTTGCTTTTATCCATCTCTTATCTTCACTTGATCATCCCTGTCCTTGAGCTAGTGGTAAGAACATCATACACTCTATTTTACATCTCTTTCAAGTGGTTAAAAGATGTTACATAATGATAATCTTGAAGAACATGAAGAATCACAAGAATAAAACTTGAACATAAGCATGAATACATAAGAATTCTTAATGTTTATGTGTTATAATACTTGTTGATTGTTGATTTCTTGTGAAAATGATGTTGATCATCATATGATCTTGCTAGATCATGATTAAAAACATAACCTAATAAGATGAGAGGATGAACATGGTAGAAGTTAATGGATCATCCTCATGAGAAGCATGAACTTGAAAGGATATGTGGTTTTCTTGTAAAATAATGATCAAAGTAAGTTATAATACTTGTAGATCTAAAACTTCATGGATGGTTTTTCAAAGAAACCAAGTTAAAAATACAAGTTTTACTAAATCTTAGTTCTTACATAAATAAACCTTATTTTTGGTGGTTAAACAAGTGTAGAAACACTTATGTAACAAGAAAGATCCATGAAGAAACATTTTTCGAAAACATGAATATAAGTTGTAAAGATCTACTTTCTCTAAAAATGATGTTTTTAAAGAATCAATCACACTTTAAAGGGTAATAAGGCTTACTAAGAACACTAGTAAGTTACTACAAATTTTTGTGAAATTTCAAGTTCATGAAGTAGTAGATTATGCTTGTTTTTGGCAAAATTGGTAAGTAAAGATTGTTTGTTGTTGATTATTGGTTGATGGTGTTGATTTTACAAAAGAAAATCATATACTTTCAAGGTATGGAAACCTCTATTTTTAGGGGAAACTATAGCAACATTTTTCTAAAAATTAAACATTTAGAAAAATATTTCTAAACAAATAGTTACAAGTGTATTTCAAACAAAAAAAAAAAAAAAAAAAAAACACAAGGATTGTTTATATATGTATGAACTATTTATATAAGTTACTAAAAAAATAAAGATAAGTAAATAATAAAAATCAAACCCAAACCCTCCCCCCCCCCCCCCCCCCCCCCTTCCTCAACTCATGTATGCCAATGTAACAACCTCAATCCAAATAGACTTATGTAGTTACGTTCAAGGGCAAGCTTTACCCATACCAACTTTCCGCTCGTAGTGTTAACAGTGGCACAGGTTAGAAGGGGCCCCGGGGGGGGGGGGGACCCCCCGAACTTTTCGCTCAGTAGTGTTATGTATGTAGCTTTCGTATACAAATTTTGGGTATATATGTTTTCGACCCCCCCCCCCCTCCCGGTCGGAAATTTCAAGTTTCGCCATTGAGTGTTAATATGAAATTTCTAAGAGTCTGGTCGTGACAAATTTGAATTTTGAGAGTCCGGCCCCACTGAGTTTTCGTTCAAGCTCCTTCACTGGTTACGTGTCAGTTATAAAGTAATAATATTACAAACCAAATTCAACAAATGCTTACAGCTTCACGTAATCTTATTGTTGTGTATATCGAAACAAAAGTCTTTTCTATAAATGGTTACAATATACTAAAAGTTTTACAAAATAAACTAAGTTACATTAATCAAAATACAATATCTTTATAAAACCTGAACACTCTTCCCCTAGTAACCATATAACCTTATGTACAAGAAAGGAATGCATGTCTGAGCTAATATTCAGTAAAACTTTAGCATATATATGAACATGCATATCTAAAAGGTATTTTTGTCATTATAGGATTATCTAAATATATAGTATCATGTTTAGTGTAGCGGTATCCGAACAATATAGTTTCAGAATAATAAGTTCCCACATAATAACTAAAAAATAAATACTAAATGGTAAACATGATGATTTATATATGTTTCATTTTAGCTCAGTTAATTAAAGAAAATAGCATTTATGTGAATTTAAGAGGATTTGTTATTATTAGGTGAATTTTCTACTCGAAAATTATATTGTTACTATGCATGTGATAGTGACTAAACCCTTGGGCTTTAAGTTATTAAAATCACACATGGAACCCAAACTTTTTAAGTTTACCTACGTTATTAAAATCACACATGTAACCTAAACTTTTTAAGTTTACCAATCCTCGTACAAAACACTTAACCAATTCCCACTTTTCTATTTGATGATGTGGGCACTTCCGAATCAATTCCTTGTACCGAGTGAATGCTTCATGCAACGGTTCACTCGAAAGTTGACGAAAAGACCTTATTTCATCTCTAGCATCATCGGTCTTCGCCATCGAGTAATACTCGTCAAGGAAGACTTGTTGCATCTCGCCCCAAGTCCGAATACTATTCGCCGGAAGTGTAAGAAACCATTGTTTCGCCTTATCTTTTAGCGAAAACTGAAATAACCGAAGTTTAACCTCTTCCAATGCGAAATCATGCCCTCCGATAGTGCTACATATGGCCGAAAACTCCATCAAATGAGTGTATGGTTCATCATTGGACCTCCCATTGAAGTGGGGAAGGATGTTGATGTAGTGAGGCTTGCAGTCGAACATTCTTCTCTCGCATACGATTGGTGAGTCATTATCGGTGACCACCGGCCTAAAACGGTCATTCACTCCCCGTGGAGGTTGTTGACGACGATGTGGGCCGTTAACTTCTTGATCAACCGGTCTTCGATTATCCCTTCGATCACCTCCTCTATTACCTCCTCGGTTTCCACCTTGATTACCTCCTCCCACAAAACGAGGAATCCGGTTATGGTTCACATTATTATTATTGTTGTAGAACCCATCATTCCGGTTCCTTTGATTGTTGTTTCGTGTATTTCGGTTGTTTCCGTAGCCGTCATTTCTCACATTCCCATACCCGTAATTGTTATCCCCCACGAAATTGGCATTTTGAAAGCCAAATTCATCGTCTTCGAACCCTCTAGCGTTGTAGACATTCCCCCGGTTCACATACCCCCAACCGTCATCATCGACCCGATCATCATAGTTAACCCCATCATCCGAGTATTCCGAGTGAATACTCACATGTTCCGGCGATTGATAACCAGGAACACTAAACGACTCATCATCGGGGATAGCGTTTCTCAAATCGTCTATGTTAAAGAACGGGTCTTTATTCGCGGGATTGCCACGATCTCGGTTGCCTCTACGGTCGGAATTAACATTCCGGTCATCAAGGTTATTGGGTAAGGAGTTATGTCGGTGAAGGTTTTGTTGTTGGGGTGTTCTTCGGGTGTTGTTGGGATTTTGGTTTCGGAAAGGTGGTGTGGGTGGTCTAAAGTTATTATTACCACCCGGTTGGTCTTGAGGTATAGGTTGGACATTTTGGGCGGGATTGAAGTTTCCTCGAGTTTGGAATTGGTTTTGATTGAGGTTCGGGTAATTGAGGTTTTGGTTGGAATTTTGGTTTGCCATTGAGTCGGTTTCATTGGATGGTGTAAATTGTGGTGTTTGGGTGGTTTGGTTAGAAACAAGGGTTGCTTCTAACCGGCTTGCTAGGTTTCTTCTTGCAACTTTTTCAATTTCCGGTTCGTAGACTAACGGTGAAGTCCTCCCGGAGTTCCTTGTATGCATGCACTACCGGTAATCTGCACAAGTAACACAACCCGCGTAACAAGGAAAAAGAAACAAAGTACAAGAAAAGAAACTATGTAAATTAAACAGTTAATCACGAAATTCAAACAATAATCCCAACACAAAGCGCACGCACTCCCCGGCAACGGCGCCAAAATTTGATCGGAGTGTCGCGCTCCGGTCAAAGATAATATTTATAAGCCCGAATTACCCTTAACAATGTATTAGTGGTTGTAAGGGGTCGAACCACGAAGAGTCTCCGGTCAAAGATAATATTTATAAGCCCGCATTACCCTTAACAATGAGTTAGTGGTAGTAAGGGGTCGAACCACGAAGAGTTTGTGGTTTGCGAATGGACTTGATTGATTTTAAAGGTTTGTCACAATTATGAAGCTTACTAGATTGTTTTTATGAATTTTTGTTTGTTAAGAAAATGGGTCGGAATGAACCGACAATTTGGTTTTAATTACTAGCTAACAAGAACTTAAACAAATGCACGGAATTGTAATTGATGGTTTAAAACAAGATACGTAAACACGAATCACACCCGGGTTTCGGATTAATAAGTATCTAGAGTTATTTAGCATGAACGGTTTGATTATTTTATGCACACCAATGATTTCTTGAGTTTGTAAATTGAAAACCAAATTGTAGACATCAACAATCATCTAACATATGCAAATGGTGCAAGAAAACCTTCACAATATGAATTAAAGACAATTGTATGTTTTATAAATCAAGAACAATGAACAAACCCTAGCACGAATCAAAACTCATAGTAGTAATCATCTCTCAATGTCAATGATGCAAGAAAATCTTAACAATTTCGAGTTCAAAACAATACTAACAATCAATCCGCACAATTTCAATCAAAAGATTACAAAATGTCTATATCAAACCAAAACATGAAAAAGCAAACCCTAGAAAACTCACAACCTTTTACCTGGGGATGATCTTGAAGAAATTAGCCACTCATGGTTGATGATTAGTCTTCAAAACTTGATGGAATATGATAATGGATCAAATGGAACCTTCGAAAATCTCTAAAAATCGCCTATGGATGTCTAGAATGGAGTGTGTGTGTGTCCTCCTTTTCGAAAATGGGTTCAAAACTAATCAAAAGAAGGAGTTTCCCCAAATTCACGCTGGGGGCAGCGTCTGGGACGCTGGTCTGGGCGTCTGGGACGCCGGTCTCTGAAGTCTTTGTCCGGTTTTCGCTGTTTAGCTCCGTTTTTCGCTCCCGTTCTTCCTAACTTCATTCCCAAGCTCCATTAAGCTTCCAAAATACACCTTAAACATGTCAAGGCCTGCAAAATACAAACCATCTCAAAGTAATGTATTCTAAAACTCAATTTCACACAAATATGTAAAATTAAACACGTTAAGCTTTGGAAATTTACCAACCCATCAAAATCTAACCTCCAACATGAAACCTACAACGGTAAGAGCACTCTCTATACAAAGCCTGCTCTGATACCACTCCTACGTACCTCGAACACTCGAATAGGACCTCTCGCTCCAACAACCGACTCACGTGGTGTGCGGAATCCACCAGGCGAAGCGTACCGTTGCGAAGGTCACGAGCAGAATGTGTAGAAGAACAAAGATGTGAATCAATCTGTGAATACACCAAGTCTTAACAGATTATCCACACACAGTGAATACACAGTAATTAGGGTTTTGTTTCTCTCTCTAGAAAGTTGCTTGCACAGAAAGATAATTCTCAAAAGTCGTATTCATCGCATTCATTCACTGAGTATTTATACAATGACCAAATCCTAAAAACAACGGTTCCGGATATACATACTACAAACTCGGACAGACAAAACCTGACAAACCTAGTCCAAATTTACAAACCACATATTCGGATATTTACAATAAACCCTAATGATAAACTCAGACTCATAACTAAATCAATATTCCGAATTTGTGTAACAAATTCGGACATCACATATAAATTCATAAATCCTGACAAGCTACATAAAACTTAGACTTTTCAACAATTACACAAAAGACCATGAAACATCTTCATTTGCATAAACCAGCATGTATCATCAAAAGGTGCACATACAACCGGGACTCAAGAAGCCAAATTTTAAGTTTGGGGTCTCGACCTGACACCGACCAACATAATCAGGGACACAATTTGCATTATACTCTAACAAGTATTTGAGCAATTAGCAGTGCATTAGTTGAAATAAAATTCAGGCTATAAATTTGATTAAGAGTCCTAATATTCATAGTTGTAATAGTATGAATATCAGTTATACGGCTAAAATATAATATTATTATTTATGAAAAAACTAAATGACAAAAACAAGCACAAGGGAGCCAAGGTAGGCTTGGGCCTGTGCTCAAAGTTAGATAAGTCAGCTTGGCTCGGATCGTTCATCTAAATGCGCTAAAATATTAAGCTTGATACAGCTGCTGACTCATTGAACGAACTCGCTTATTTAAAAAAAATCTATATATGTGTACACACACTTTTGACATAATTTTTTTATAAATTTGGACATTCATTTAGAAAAGTAAATATGAATATTAGAGACTGTTTTTGGTTAGTCATCATGACTTGAAGCAGGTTGACAGGTTTAAAAGATCAATTTTATGAGGTTTTTTCTATCTATTACCATATGTATTACTTGAAAGTAGATAAGAACAAGTGAATAGCTAGGAATACTAAGGTACACAAAGGATTTGTAAGAGCGAGTCACACGAGCAAGTCAATGAGCCATCTAACGAGCGACCCAATCAGCGAAGTAGAGAACTTACCTTCGCTTAGGCTCGATTTCAAGTGAACTTTTTTCGGAGGAGCTTCAAGCAAGTGCTGCTTGCTTTCAAGGGCGTAGTAGGGGCGGGAGGGGGCGGCCGACCCCCCGAACTTTTCACTCAGTAGTGGAGAGTATATAGTTTTCGTATAGAAATTTTTGGGTATATACGTTTTTGACCCCTGGTTTTATAGAAATATTTTGGTATATACGTTTTCGACCACTCGGTCGGAAATCTCAAGCTTTGCCACTGCTTGCTTTTTTAAAGGTTTAAAGAAACTAATATTTTCATTTTTCAAGCTTATTGCCACATCAAATAAATACTTTTTAGCGTTCAAAATTAGACAGTAACGTTTATTACGAATATAAACACAAGTCATTTTCTCTTTTGATTTTTCTTATGTGTAGTAGTTTTGTAATCAAAAGTATAAAAACATTGAACAACAAGAAGTCAAAAATGGCATATTATGCGACTTACTGTTCTTGTGGCAGTGTGGTACACAAAGACTAATTAGCAACAAATCAAAAACAGTTTATTCGTACATGAGACGTGGTTTTTTTATTTGTTGGTTTCGTTTAACAACTTTTTTTTTTCTTAATATATTCAATAAAAGCCGTGTATCAATGAGTGACCCGTGATTTTTTCCCATCTATGTCATTCTTCGTAATTGTGTGGTAATTACAGGGATTCCCCACGATTCACTGTGGGTTTTTTAAATGGTATTGGTTCGTTCGTTAAAGTTCTAGTATGATTCAGGAACTCCGTACAGTAACCAGAAGAAATATGCTAAGAGGATATCAAAACATGTTTTATATCGACTGGAAACGATAAAAATGATACGGATACCAGTACCAAAACGAATGTTTGTCGGTATTGGTTTGGTTACCGACACTCAATATAGCTTATGATACAAAATGTATACCCTATTTCGCATTCAACTATGTTTTCAATGAATTTTATGCCGTCGAGTTTAATAAAAACATAAAAACAAATACGCTACCTTCACATTTAATACTTTCAAAAAGTAATAAGAAGATTTATATAGAATAACATAGTCTAAATCAACTAAAACCATAACTAAATAAAAGATTGTAGTAATGTAACAATCTTAGTATGTTTATTTCACAAAATACATGATCAATAATAAACATATTTATAAAGCTAGTTTTTTACGGCTCCTAATCTAATCTAATAAACACTTGTTAACTATTTATACTTGATCGGTGCATTTTAGATACACGTTATTTAACATTAATTATAATACAAATGCATCGATAGTTGTAAAAAATATATATATCATTTGTAGTTGGTTTCTAGAGAAGAGAAGGAAATGAGTTAACACAATCAAATTATAAATTGAAAGACATATTTATATACTATTAATTTAAAACAATGTTATGCATCATTGTTTGTACTTTGTGCTTATAGGGTGTTTTTTTTGCAATGATTGATTGGTTGCACCTATTGTTTTAGGGTTGCATATATGTATTGTACCTTATGTTTTATGAGTTTTAAAAAAATGTTTGGTTGTAGGTCCATAGGACATTATATTTTATTATTATCTTTATTTTAATTATTATTTATTTTATGATTTCTTTGTTTTAGTATTCTTACTTATTTAAATCATGTATTTATTTTTGTAATACACATTAATTTATTTTATTTAAATTTTATTCGTGTCCATACACGACGTAAGGTGCGTATTTTGTTCAATATTTTTACGTCTATTTTTCTCATATGATAGGTTTGTCGCAACTCGCAAGTGCTATATCGACTTAGTTATTCTTTTCTATGTTTTACGTTTCGGTCTAATTTTTTCGCATTAACACGCCGCAATCGATGTGTGTGGTTCAATGATTTTACATCTATGTTTCGCCCAATGTTACTTTTTTCATTTTTATTTATTTTCTTTTACGAGTTTTTTCTGTGTTGATGGTCGTTGGCGGTAGTATAACATTGGAGCAACTTGGCACGGTTTTATGTTCCCCACTGCAACTTGGCACGGTTTTATGTTCCCCACTGCAACATGGGGGCTTAGTATATCATCATATATGTATTAACAAAATGCACTACAAAATGTTTCTTACTTTTCTGAAAATGGTTGTAACTCTCTTATACTTAAGGTACGTGCATGATTATGGTGTAACAACTTTTATTAATGCGTCATTATCTACACGTTCTTACGAACGTGTGTGGTCTAACGTTTTTACGTCTTCTTTTTCAGTGTTGCTTGGCGTTGGTGATGGTGTGTTATAAATGATGTTGGCACGGTTGTACCCGCCGTAACGCGAGGGTGCTTCCATCTAGTTAATAATCAGTTATGATGAAACTACATAATGTTAATTTAAATGATATTTATATTTATTATATGTAGGAGTAAAGTAACTTGGATAATGATTGTGTGGTCAGTGGAATTAATATATGATAGTTAGAGAAGTGAATGAACAGTAGTTAAAATATTAATAGAAAAAGAAAAAAATATTTTCAGGGATTTAACATATGTCTCCTCAACCTCCACCGCTTTCCATCCCACTCAAATATCAGGAGATAGAGAGAGAGAGACACAGATTTGAAGAGCGGTGATAGATGATCCGGCCGTCATCTGTTGAAAGAAAACCAAAGTGCACATGTTTCATTTTGCAGGTGTATTCGAGATTCAAAGAACAAATAAGAATTCAAGTGGTGAAGTGAATTAATTGCCAAATTAGATTATTGGGTGCTGAACGCGGCCGCGAATGAAACGCTATACGGTTGTTGTGGAACATTCACGAGGATCTTGCTTCTTTAAACAGGGGAGCTTGTTCCAATCTTTTGCACATATAATTTTTTTTTTCTTTTATCTTTGAGTCGTAGTTTCCTTCCACATTGAGGACAATGTAGATTTTAAGTGTGGGGATGGGGAACTAGTGTTTTAGTTAGGTCTTATAAAAAAAATAATAATAATAAAAAATAAAAAAAATTGAAAAATAGAAAATGTTTCGAGAAAGTTTTTGCAATAAATGGAAAATGATAGATATGATTGGATCGTTGGTATTTGATTATTATATATATGAGATAATAAACAGTTAGTCATGCGTCTAACTTAGGATATGTAGATAGGCCCAGCCAGCTGAAAGGTTTCTTAGGATCGATATAAAATACCTTAAATTAGGAGTCTTGTGGGTTTTCATCTTAGGAGCTGTGGCAAAGCTGAAACTGTGGAGAGTATAAGAGGTACGTCATAAATAAAAAGCTTATAAGTTTTTACGATTAAATTGCACACCTGTTTCTTTTTGTGAAAACAAATCCGAAACAGTGTGGTGCCCGAAAAAAAAATATATTCCATTCATTCATTTGAGCACATGTTGAAAAAAGGAAAAACGAAGCCTATGGTATTGTCGCGGGGATGGTGACTCATGCGGTACATACCCTCTAGGTAGAGTTATAAAAATATGTGAAGTTTATGGCATTAACCATGGGGATGGTGACTTGTGTGGGGTATGTCCGCTAAACTGATCATAAGCAAAAGCATGTAAAGCTCGTAACATCATCCATCTATCCATCATAAATTTAATCGGAATAGCATAAAGGTTTTCTTATATAACACGGTAGATATAATCTTTTAATCTCATTAGCTTGAAACGGGATTAGGTGGCGTTGTAGTCTTTTGAGTGTGAGATCCATAGATAACTAAAAATTACTTGTACTTAATGATTCATGAATAAGGGCTTGGAAGCTGGCAGTTGGGTTTAAGTGGATCGTATACCTGCAATCTTGGTTAACGTGTGGTTTGATTTGTTAAAAATTAAATGAATATATTGAATGCCGATGTTTCTGATTGTGATTCCATTGTAAATAATTTTTTCGGGACGAAAAAAGATAAGTGTGGGGATTTGATCGGTGATTTTAGATACACGTTATTTAACATTAATTATAATACAAATGCATCGATAGTTGTAAAAAAATATATCATTTTTAGTTGGTTTCTACAGAAGAGATGGAAACGAGTTAACACAATCAAATTATAAATTGAAAGATATATTAATAATCAATTATGATGAAACTACATAATGTTAATTTAAATGATATTTATATTTATTATATGTAGGAGTAAAGTAACTTGGATAATGATTGTGTGGTCAGTGGAATTGAAAGAAAACTAAAGTGCACATGTTTCATTTTTGCAGGTGTATTCGAGATTCAAAGAACAAATAAGAATTCAAGTGCTGAAGTGAATTAATTGCCAAATTAGATTATTGGGTGCTAATAAAGAACTAAAGATAGCAAAAAGAAAGTCACGTGGGCTTCCAATTAGTTTTAGTGATTGGGCTGAATTCCTAAATTAATTAAGGTGGGCTCATGCATTAATCAATGTCCCAAACCGTAACACAAATAAACTGAATGAAATATTAGAATATAGATAAGTCGGAGAGGAGGAGAATAAAAGGGGGGATTTGACGCAACTTTTGGGTGGTAGACGGCTGAGTTGAGGGACGCATGGAGAAGGCAGCCGTCTTTTGACGGTACGGTTTGTAGGGTTTAATACTTTTCTCAGTTTATTCATGTTTCGATTTGTTTTTGACATTCACGACTGTCTATAAACAATTTGATGAGTTGGTTTATTTATACTATTTGCATGTGTTTGAGTTTTTACTTTACAACTTGCTCGGTTGATGACAAGACCTTGTAGCTTGTTGGGTGACATAGAGTAGGTTGACTCACATTAGTAAATAGGGTAATTAAATTATAAAAGATCTGATGACAAAGACATGTTTTTTATTATCACTTAAATTAACCGACTTTTCAGCACCATGTCTATGTGGTGTCCAATTAATGATTAAACTGAGTTTGGTGTGAACCCAGAATCTGAAACTTGGAGGACTTTACCTTTATCTTATGTGACTTTCCCCGGATGATTGATTTCTAGATTTTCACATTAAACTTTGTTTTTCTGATTCTTATTAACTGGTAAATCTTGACCACTTATGTTGATTTTGTGAAACATTTATTATATTTGAATTGTTTGTCGTTTATCAAGTGTATTGGCAACATATTTGTGTTGTTAGCAGGTTGGTAAATTAGTGGGTGATTAGTATAATTAAACTGGTTATTAGGTTGTATGGTGAATCTTAAAAACTATCCCTAATAATTAATCGAAGTCATTAATTCCAAGGCCATGTCTATGTGGTGTTATGAATCTGTAAATGGGTTTTTGTGTTAAACTTGCAATCGGGATTCTGGGTGGGAGTTGCTTTTCTTTAATATATAATAATTCTCTAGTTAAACACTAACCACAAATTCCCCGTGGATACGATACCCTACTTACGCTATCTACGTAGTATAATTAGGTTTTTGATTGACTCTGACGACAGTCATCAATACCTAAACCTTATAAGATTCATAGAGTTAGTTAGTGACGCGTTCCATCTAAAAGCATGATTTATAAGGGGGGAGGAGGTGGTTATCACTTGCAAAAATTCCATCACTCACAACATCCAAGTTCCGCCATGTCATCAACCATTATTCCATCACTCAAAACCTTTTTAGTGGCAATGGTCATCACTCACAACACCCAACAATAAACCCTCACACCCCCTCACATCCTTTCCTCCATCACGCGTGAAGTTTTTCACGGGATCCTTCCATCACTCATTAACATTTGTTGGTGGCGGTTGAAAACTTCAAACTTCCACGCGTTAAATATGCCCCGTCACGGAGAAAAAGCCACCACATTATAATGCGATTTTCAATAAATGGGAAGGGTATTTTAGTCAATCGTATCATTTCTTCTTCCTTCTTCTCCCCAGTAACTTCAAAACCCACCTTTTTCAAAACCCATCATCTTCATCCTTTTCTTCACTTTCTATCTCAATAATCACTACATTATAATGCGATTTTCATCACCAATCAATGATTCAAACACTCAATCAACGTGTCTTTCAACCTTTTTGAAGAAACCCAGTTAATTTTCATACAATATCTCATTTTTTCCCAATGATTTTGAAGCGAATCACTCGATTCGTTCGACTTGATCGCTAATAAGTGTTTCTAACATTCAAATTTCGTCAATCGGTGAAGAAATCTGAAAAAATCGGCTTCGATCTATGTAAGAAATTTTTTAATTGCATTTTTACGATCTGGGTTTTTGAATTGAGTAATTGCGTTGATTAAACTGCATCAGAAAATTTAATTTTCTGGAAATTGCCTTATTTTCGTAGACAGTTTCTGGTTCAGAGAGAACAGTTTCTTTTGTGTTTTTAGGCCATTGCGTTTTAGAAATAAGACATTTTTAAGTGTTTTCTGGTCATTGCGTTTTAGAAATAAGACATTTTTGAAGTGTTTTTAGTCATTGCGTTTTAGGTAAAACACATTTTTATGTGTTTTCAGTTTATTGCGTTTTAGAAATAAGACATTTTTATGTGTTTTCTGGCCATTGCGTTTTAGAAAAAAGACATTTTAAGCGTTTTCTGGCCATTGCGTTTTAGAAATAAGACATTTCTTTGTGTTTTTAGTGCATTGCGTTTTAGGTAAAACACATTCAGTCCATTGCGTTTTAGAAAGTACACTTTCTTTTGTGTTTTTAGGCTATTGCGTTTTAGAAATAAGACATTTCTTTGTGTTTTCTGGCCATCGCGTTTTAGAAATAAGACATTTCTTTGTGTTTTTTGTGCATTGCGTTTTAGAAAAAGTCATTTTTACGTTTTTTTTTCCATTGTGTTTTACGCAACTAGATTTTTTCCATTGCGTTTTACGCAACTGGGTTTTCAAAAAAAAATTCGAAAATATAGCAATAGTATACTCGTTTTAAAGAAAAAAAAACGCTCGTTTTTGTGGTGCAATTTTTATAAAAAAAACAATGCCATATGAAAAAAGTTAGAGTTAATTGTCAAAATCGTCCCTGAGGTTTGGGCACGTTTGCCATTTTCGTCCAAAATGACACTTTTGTACCAAATTGCCCCCAACGTTTGTAACTTTTTGCCATTTTCATCCAAACCACGAACTTAGTTTATTTTTTCTGTTAAGTTGAGGATATTTGGATGAAACTGGCAAATATAAAACCACAGGGATGATTTTGGCAATTTACTAAAACCCTTTTTAATTTCTTTTATTTAATTATTTTTGTTACATATATAATAAAAAAGAATATACATGGAGTTTTTAGAAAAAAAAAATTAATAGTTTTGTCACATAATTTTTATAAATTTTCACCTAAATACTAACTCAGTTTATTTTTTCTGTTAAGGTGAAGGATGTTTTAAATTTTATATATTAAGGCAGAAATTAATTTACAGCTTCTTTATATAAATCAATTTTATAAACAGAAAACGTCATTGGTGTGCAACACATAACAATCGATTACAACTTTTAGTATTTATCAGTTGTAGTGATATAAAAAATTGTAAAACGTTACATATTTTTTTAAATGTGTTGAGCACCTGGGAAATATGTTGGTAGAAATAAAATATTTATTTAATTAAAATTATGAGGGTAACTAACTAATACTTATTCTGAGTGGCTTGAGTAAAGAAACTTTTGGTTCATAGCATTATAATTACAATTTGATGGGCAATTTTAATGTTTGGTAACGATACATTGTTTGATTGGGGGGGGGGGGGGGGGGCACTGGCTTCTGTTTTTCCTTATGAGCGAATTTAAAAGAGTAGAAGATTAATTACAAACTTGGTACATATGATAAGATTTTTTTTGTTTGACCTTTTTCAATAAGGTCACCTGCATTTTAGTTTTATAAAATTTAGAGGTTTAAGTAGATTTTATTTTTATAAAACTGATCTATATAAAAAATTAGAAATTAATTTATGTTTTAGTTTATAAACATCCTTAGCCTTAATAGAAAAATTAACTTAGTTAGTGGTTGGATGAAAATTTATAAAAATTATGTGACAAAGCTATTATTTTTTTCATATAAAAATTGCATGTATATTCTTTTTTATTATATATGTAACAAAATTAATTAAATAAAAGAAATTTAAAAGAGTTTGAGTAAATTGCCAAAATCGTCCCTGTGGTTTTATATTTGCCAGTTTCATCCAAATATCCTCAACTTAACAGAAAAAATAAACTAAGTTAGTGGTTTGGATGAAAATGGCAAAAAGTTACAAACGTTAGGGGCAATTTGGTACAAAAGTGTCATTTTGGACGAAAATGGCAAACCTGCCCAAACCTTAGGAACGATTTTGGCAATCAACTCAAAAAGTTATTAACGTTTAAAAACTTGGGGGGGGGGGGGGGGAATTGGTGGAGAGAGAAACTATTGTGCTGAATTGACTAGAATGTACTTACACAAACCCACGCACCTCTTTTTTCTCTTCAATTTCACTCATTTAATCTTAACCCTTGATTAAATCTATTGATGGTCAAGATTACTTCCTAGCAAAAAAAACTTCATATTATATCCTAACCCTGGGTATTTAATCGATATATATATATTATTATCATTATTTTCGTTATATTTTATTATTTAATAAACTGTCAATGTGTTTGGGAAAAAAGTGAATATTTGTTTTGTTTGCTGGCTTTGAACTTTCCGAAATTGTAATTTATCTATAATATATATATATATATATATATATATATATATATAGGGGACCGCTAAAATGAGAATCACCTGCAGTTGTAAAAACCATGAGAACCTCTTGATCCGGGGCGAGTTGGACCAAATTTTTTTTTTCATAAACGTAGATGTGTGTATTACAAACACATATGTAAAAAAAAAAAAAAAAAAACGTCGTGTGTGTAGTTTTTTACACCACAAGTTTGGTGTTTACGGGTACCGTTAAATATGACATGTGGCAAAATTTAAAATAAATGGGAAGGGTATTTTAGTCAATCGTATCATTTCTTCTTCCTTCTTCTCCCCAGTAACTTCAAAACCCACCTTTTTCAAAACCCATCATCTTCATCCTTTTCTTCACTTTCTATCTCAATAATCACTACATTATAATGCGATTTTCATCACCAATCAATGATTCAAACACTCAATCAACGTGTCTTTCAACCTTTTTGAAGAAACCCAGTTAATTTTCATACAATATCTCATTTTTTCCCAATGATTTTGAAGCGAATCACTCGATTCGTTCGACTTGATCGCTAATAAGTGTTTCTAACATTCAAATTTCGTCAATCGGTGAAGAAATCTGAAAAAATCGGCTTCGATCTATGTAAGAAATTTTTTAATTGCATTTTTACGATCTGGGTTTTTGAATTGAGTAATTGCGTTGATTAAACTGCATCAGAAAATTTAATTTTCTGGAAATTGCCTTATTTTCGTAGACAGTTTCTGGTTCAGAGAGAACAGTTTCTTTTGTGTTTTTAGGCCATTGCGTTTTAGAAATAAGACATTTTTAAGTGTTTTCTGGTCATTGCGTTTTAGAAATAAGACATTTTTGAAGTGTTTTTAGTCATTGCGTTTTAGGTAAAACACATTTTTATGTGTTTTCAGTTTATTGCGTTTTAGAAATAAGACATTTTTATGTGTTTTCTGGCCATTGCGTTTTAGAAAAAAGACATTTTAAGCGTTTTCTGGCCATTGCGTTTTAGAAATAAGACATTTCTTTGTGTTTTTAGTGCATTGCGTTTTAGGTAAAACACATTCAGTCCATTGCGTTTTAGAAAGTACACTTTCTTTTGTGTTTTTAGGCTATTGCGTTTTAGAAATAAGACATTTCTTTGTGTTTTCTGGCCATCGCGTTTTAGAAATAAGACATTTCTTTGTGTTTTTTGTGCATTGCGTTTTAGAAAAAGTCATTTTTACGTTTTTTTTCCATTGTGTTTTACGCAACTAGATTTTTTCCATTGCGTTTTACGCAACTGGGTTTTCAAAAAAAAATTCGAAAATATAGCAATAGTATACTCGTTTTAAAGAAAAAAAAACGCTCGTTTTTGTGGTGCAATTTTTATAAAAAAAACAATGCCATATGAAAAAAGTTAGAGTTAATTGTCAAAATCGTCCCTGAGGTTTGGGCACGTTTGCCATTTTCGTCCAAAATGACACTTTTGTACCAAATTGCCCCCAACGTTTGTAACTTTTTGCCATTTTCATCCAAACCACGAACTTAGTTTATTTTTTCTGTTAAGTTGAGGATATTTGGATGAAACTGGCAAATATAAAACCACAGGGATGATTTTGGCAATTTACTAAAACCCTTTTTAATTTCTTTTATTTAATTATTTTTGTTACATATATAATAAAAAAGAATATACATGGAGTTTTTAGAAAAAAAAAATTAATAGTTTTGTCACATAATTTTTATAAATTTTCACCTAAATACTAACTCAGTTTATTTTTTCTGTTAAGGTGAAGGATGTTTTAAATTTTATATATTAAGGCAGAAATTAATTTACAGCTTCTTTATATAAATCAATTTTATAAACAGAAAACGTCATTGGTGTGCAACACATAACAATCGATTACAACTTTTAGTATTTATCAGTTGTAGTGATATAAAAAATTGTAAAACGTTACATATTTTTTTAAATGTGTTGAGCACCTGGGAAATATGTTGGTAGAAATAAAATATTTATTTAATTAAAATTATGAGGGTAACTAACTAATACTTATTCTGAGTGGCTTGAGTAAAGAAACTTTTGGTTCATAGCATTATAATTACAATTTGATGGGCAATTTTAATGTTTGGTAACGATACATTGTTTGATTGGGGGGGGGGGGGGGGCACTGGCTTCTGTTTTTCCTTATGAGCGAATTTAAAAGAGTAGAAGATTAATTACAAACTTGGTACATATGATAAGATTTTTTTTGTTTGACCTTTTTCAATAAGGTCACCTGCATTTTAGTTTTATAAAATTTAGAGGTTTAAGTAGATTTTATTTTTATAAAACTGATCTATATAAAAAATTAGAAATTAATTTATGTTTTAGTTTATAAACATCCTTAGCCTTAATAGAAAAATTAACTTAGTTAGTGGTTGGATGAAAATTTATAAAAATTATGTGACAAAGCTATTATTTTTTTCATATAAAAATTGCATGTATATTCTTTTTTATTATATATGTAACAAAATTAATTAAATAAAAGAAATTTAAAAGAGTTTGAGTAAATTGCCAAAATCGTCCCTGTGGTTTTATATTTGCCAGTTTCATCCAAATATCCTCAACTTAACAGAAAAAATAAACTAAGTTAGTGGTTTGGATGAAAATGGCAAAAAGTTACAAACGTTAGGGGCAATTTGGTACAAAAGTGTCATTTTGGACGAAAATGGCAAACCTGCCCAAACCTTAGGAACGATTTTGGCAATCAACTCAAAAAGTTATTAACGTTTAAAAACTTGGGGGGGGGGGGGGGAATTGGTGGAGAGAGAAACTATTGTGCTGAATTGACTAGAATGTACTTACACAAACCCACGCACCTCTTTTTTCTCTTCAATTTCACTCATTTAATCTTAACCCTTGATTAAATCTATTGATGGTCAAGATTACTTCCTAGCAAAAAAAACTTCATATTATATCCTAACCCTGGGTATTTAATCGATATATATATATTATTATCATTATTTTCGTTATATTTTATTATTTAATAAACTGTCAATGTGTTTGGGAAAAAAGTGAATATTTGTTTTGTTTGCTGGCTTTGAACTTTCCGAAATTGTAATTTATCTATAATATATATATATATATATATATATATATATATATATATATATATAGGGGACCGCTAAAATGAGAATCACCTGCAGTTGTAAAAACCATGAGAACCTCTTGATCCGGGGCGAGTTGGACCAAATTTTTTTTTTCATAAACGTAGATGTGTGTATTACAAACACATATGTAAAAAAAAAAAAAAAAAAAACGTCGTGTGTGTAGTTTTTTACACCACAAGTTTGGTGTTTACGGGTACCGTTAAATATGACATGTGGCAAAATTTAAAATAAATGGGAAGGGTATTTTAGTCAATCGTATCATTTCTTCTTCCTTCTTCTCCCCAGTAACTTCAAAACCCACCTTTTTCAAAACCCATCATCTTCATCCTTTTCTTCACTTTCTATCTCAATAATCACTACATTATAATGCGATTTTCATCACCAATCAATGATTCAAACACTCAATCAACGTGTCTTTCAACCTTTTTGAAGAAACCCAGTTAATTTTCATACAATATCTCATTTTTTCCCAATGATTTTGAAGCGAATCACTCGATTCGTTCGACTTGATCGCTAATAAGTGTTTCTAACATTCAAATTTCGTCAATCGGTGAAGAAATCTGAAAAAATCGGCTTCGATCTATGTAAGAAATTTTTTAATTGCATTTTTACGATCTGGGTTTTTGAATTGAGTAATTGCGTTGATTAAACTGCATCAGAAAATTTAATTTTCTGGAAATTGCCTTATTTTCGTAGACAGTTTCTGGTTCAGAGAGAACAGTTTCTTTTGTGTTTTTAGGCCATTGCGTTTTAGAAATAAGACATTTTTAAGTGTTTTCTGGTCATTGCGTTTTAGAAATAAGACATTTTTGAAGTGTTTTTAGTCATTGCGTTTTAGGTAAAACACATTTTTATGTGTTTTCAGTTTATTGCGTTTTAGAAATAAGACATTTTTATGTGTTTTCTGGCCATTGCGTTTTAGAAAAAAGACATTTTAAGCGTTTTCTGGCCATTGCGTTTTAGAAATAAGACATTTCTTTGTGTTTTTAGTGCATTGCGTTTTAGGTAAAACACATTCAGTCCATTGCGTTTTAGAAAGTACACTTTCTTTTGTGTTTTTAGGCTATTGCGTTTTAGAAATAAGACATTTCTTTGTGTTTTCTGGCCATCGCGTTTTAGAAATAAGACATTTCTTTGTGTTTTTTGTGCATTGCGTTTTAGAAAAAGTCATTTTTACGTTTTTTTTCCATTGTGTTTTACGCAACTAGATTTTTTCCATTGCGTTTTACGCAACTGGGTTTTCAAAAAAAAATTCGAAAATATAGCAATAGTATACTCGTTTTAAAGAAAAAAAAACGCTCGTTTTTGTGGTGCAATTTTTATAAAAAAAACAATGCCATATGAAAAAAGTTAGAGTTAATTGTCAAAATCGTCCCTGAGGTTTGGGCACGTTTGCCATTTTCGTCCAAAATGACACTTTTGTACCAAATTGCCCCCAACGTTTGTAACTTTTTGCCATTTTCATCCAAACCACGAACTTAGTTTATTTTTTCTGTTAAGTTGAGGATATTTGGATGAAACTGGCAAATATAAAACCACAGGGATGATTTTGGCAATTTACTAAAACCCTTTTTAATTTCTTTTATTTAATTATTTTTGTTACATATATAATAAAAAAGAATATACATGGAGTTTTTAGAAAAAAAAAATTAATAGTTTTGTCACATAATTTTTATAAATTTTCACCTAAATACTAACTCAGTTTATTTTTTCTGTTAAGGTGAAGGATGTTTTAAATTTTATATATTAAGGCAGAAATTAATTTACAGCTTCTTTATATAAATCAATTTTATAAACAGAAAACGTCATTGGTGTGCAACACATAACAATCGATTACAACTTTTAGTATTTATCAGTTGTAGTGATATAAAAAATTGTAAAACGTTACATATTTTTTTAAATGTGTTGAGCACCTGGGAAATATGTTGGTAGAAATAAAATATTTATTTAATTAAAATTATGAGGGTAACTAACTAATACTTATTCTGAGTGGCTTGAGTAAAGAAACTTTTGGTTCATAGCATTATAATTACAATTTGATGGGCAATTTTAATGTTTGGTAACGATACATTGTTTGATTGGGGGGGGGGGGGGGCACTGGCTTCTGTTTTTCCTTATGAGCGAATTTAAAAGAGTAGAAGATTAATTACAAACTTGGTACATATGATAAGATTTTTTTTGTTTGACCTTTTTCAATAAGGTCACCTGCATTTTAGTTTTATAAAATTTAGAGGTTTAAGTAGATTTTATTTTTATAAAACTGATCTATATAAAAAATTAGAAATTAATTTATGTTTTAGTTTATAAACATCCTTAGCCTTAATAGAAAAATTAACTTAGTTAGTGGTTGGATGAAAATTTATAAAAATTATGTGACAAAGCTATTATTTTTTTCATATAAAAATTGCATGTATATTCTTTTTTATTATATATGTAACAAAATTAATTAAATAAAAGAAATTTAAAAGAGTTTGAGTAAATTGCCAAAATCGTCCCTGTGGTTTTATATTTGCCAGTTTCATCCAAATATCCTCAACTTAACAGAAAAAATAAACTAAGTTAGTGGTTTGGATGAAAATGGCAAAAAGTTACAAACGTTAGGGGCAATTTGGTACAAAAGTGTCATTTTGGACGAAAATGGCAAACCTGCCCAAACCTTAGGAACGATTTTGGCAATCAACTCAAAAAGTTATTAACGTTTAAAAACTTGGGGGGGGGGGGAATTGGTGGAGAGAGAAACTATTGTGCTGAATTGACTAGAATGTACTTACACAAACCCACGCACCTCTTTTTTCTCTTCAATTTCACTCATTTAATCTTAACCCTTGATTAAATCTATTGATGGTCAAGATTACTTCCTAGCAAAAAAAACTTCATATTATATCCTAACCCTGGGTATTTAATCGATATATATATATTATTATCATTATTTTCGTTATATTTTATTATTTAATAAACTGTCAATGTGTTTGGGAAAAAAGTGAATATTTGTTTTGTTTGCTGGCTTTGAACTTTCCGAAATTGTAATTTATCTATAATATATATATATATATATATATATATATATATATATATATATAGGGGACCGCTAAAATGAGAATCACCTGCAGTTGTAAAAACCATGAGAACCTCTTGATCCGGGGCGAGTTGGACCAAAATTTTTTTCATAAACGTAGATGTGTGTATTACAAACACATATGTAAAAAAAAAAATCAAAAAAAAAAAATGTCGTGTGTGTAGTTTTTTATTCCACAAGTTTGGTGTTTACGGGTACCGTAAATTTACGGTACCCGTAAACACAAAACTTGTGGTGTAAAAAACTACACACACGACGTTTTTTTTTTTTTTACATATGTGTTTGTAATACACACATCTACGTTTATGAAAAAAAAATTTTGGTCCAACTTGCCCCGTACGGTGTAGTTCTCATGGTTTTTACAACTAGAGGTGGTTCTCATTCTAGCGGCCCCCTATATATATATATATATATATATATATATATATATATATATAGGGCAAGGATAAATCGAAAACCCACTCCAGTTCACTAAACCCAAGAAACCCAACATCTACCATTGATTAGAAGAGATGGATGGTTGTGATGTGTTTGGGTATTATCTCTCCTACTTTTTATTATATTAACCAATAAATTGTACATCTAAGGGTAAAATGGGGATAGAATCATCTGTGCATCTGACTTCCTTTGATGTGTCCCATTTTTCAATGTGTCCCCTTTTCCAAAGTGTCCCAATTCTCGTGCATCCTTTTTAACATATAATTCAAAAATACATATTAAAAAAAAAAGAAAAGAAAAAGGCTCTGACAAATTCTTTTTCCAATGTGTTCTTTTTCTCTTGCATCTTTTTCTTATTAAAAAACACTAAAATCTTATTCATGAAATGATGGTTTTTTTTAATTCATATATATTAACGAAAAAAAAGTGTCAACTTTTTCATACAGTTGTTTTGGGCCACTGGTGTAGTATATAACAAAATAAATGCAAAAGCATTAAGTGAAAAACTGGATATACACGTTGAATAAGGTTACATTATATGTACCATCTTATTAATGTTACATTCTACAAATAACGTTACATTTTCTGTATAATTTCAAAAAATATACAAAAACGTTACCATTTAAAGGATATCGCCCTTCATAAAAGTGTAACGCGTTTTCTTTTCTTTCTCGTCCGACACAAAGTGTTATATTACATCACATGTTTACAAAAGTCGTCTTCCTACTAAAAGATGTTACATGTTGGTACGTACACTACAATTTTTACATGATCAATTTTACGTCACATATGTAACACTTTTTTTGTTACATGTAAATGACATTATTTCTGTAACACAAAAAAAATGTAACAGCCATTTTTTTTACAGTAATTTAAAAAAGTGTATATGACAATCTATTTTTATAACATATTTTTTTTTTATTTTGTTACATGTGTTACATAGAAACGTAACATATAACCTGGAAAAAAATGTAACAACAGACTTTATTTTTACAGTAATTTAAAAAAGTGTAACAATGCACTTTATTTTCTTTAACGTGCATTATTTCTGTAACACAAAAAATGTAACAGACATTTTTTCTTTGATTGTTACATTTTTTATGTAACAAAAAAAAAATGTAACAGACATTTTTGATTTGATTGTTACAAAAAATGTAACGGGCATTATTTATGTAACACAAAAAAACGTAACTGCCATTATTTAGGTAACACAAAAAAACGTAACTGGCATTATTTATGTAACATGCTTTTTTTCTTCGATTGTTACATTTCTAACACCCAGTTACATAGTGTTACATAAAAAATGCCTAGATCTTGGAGTTTCATAACTAAAACGCAAAGAATTGTTATGAGAATTGTTACATCAAAAATATAACATGTATATAAAAAAAATAACTTTATTAACAAGAATCCAACAACAACAAGTTTTTTTAGATTCAATCATCATAACAATAAATAAGAAAGTAACATAGAAATCAAATTGTTTCCATTTGTTCAGATCTAAAAACAAATTTTACACTTTACCCAAAAAAAAAAAAAAAAAAATTTTACACAAAAAAAATGAAAAAAATAAGTAATAAAAAACAATATATCCAGAAAACAAGAACTAAAAAACATTCATCTTCTTGAACAAAAAAATAAAAAAAGTTGCAGATCTACAAAACACAAGAAATGAAGATCTACAAAACACAAAAAAATGCAAATCTGAAAAAAAAAAACTTGAAAACAAACATACTTATGGATCTGGAGGATCTTTTAGATCTGGAACATCATGTTCAACATAAAACATCTTTTAGATCATCTTCAATAACGAATCGTCATCTGAAACATCATCTTCAACATCAGATTTGTTGACCACCGCCGAATCTTGAAACCACCATCGGATCTTGAAACCCTTGTCGAGGAACTACCCGAGCCCACCTTACAAATCTATTGAACCACTGAAAGCACTAAATCCGCCAAGAAAACCAATGGTTTTGGTGATGATTTGTGGTGGATCGATGGATATTTCGTTCGCCAAGAAACCGGATCTTGAACTACACCGTCACCGGGGTGTTACGCTTGTAGATCAAGAGTTTTGGTGGTTGATTATGAATGATTTTGATAAGAAGAAGAATTTTGATGGTTGATTATGAATGATCTTAGATTTGGAAAAATGGTTATCTAGAGAGAGAGAAAGAAAGAGATAAGTGTGTGTGATTTTGTGGTTATGATGAGAGAAGAATCAAGATGAGGTAGAGTTAAATGTCTGCACAAAAAAGCTTTTCATGTCTAGTACAAAAAGTATGTCAGGCAGGGAAATTACATATATGCCCTCAACACCCTTTTCAAGACTTGATACGTGGCACACTGGTGTCCATCTAATGGGTTTTCAGGGTTTAGTCAACTGGAGTGGGTTTTCTCCTTATAATTAGCCTATATATATATATATAGTAGTAAAACTCATGTGCAAACACGGATGGTTTTTAAAAAACTATGCATAACACAATTTATTAGAAAGTAAAAAAGATTATATTAAAAAGATCATATATTACAAATTGAGGCATTAGTTTTTAGAAAACCATAAATAACACATTTTAATTACTATAGAAACATGTGAATCAGGATATTCAAATAATTGAGTAGACTTCACATGAATAGCCATTGCTCCATTTCAATCTAATCTTCAAACCAATTTTAAGACACTCAATTGTCTGACCTTCCATCCCTTTTGTCCGCCCATTAATTCATTTGTTCTACATCACACAAACAAATTAATTTATAAGTTATAACCATTTACATGAGCCGATAAATAATAATTAACTTACTAACATATTTAAGATATGGTTTTGACTTATTGTAAAACTTAAGAACAGTAGAGCATTTCACCAAACAGGTGGTGCTTTATCATCTATGTATGTTAAAAATGAATAAAATAAACGTAGGATGATAAAAAAAACCCTACAGTTTTGTGTGACCTGACTTTGTGAACTGCAACGTAAAGAAAATATATTTGTTTAGCAAAAGTGAAATCATATCATAAATCATTTAAATGTGGCCTTGTTAGTGGCCTTGTTAAATGTAATAATAAAACCATAAAAAAAATGCAACTGACCTGCTTATAGATAAAGGGGCATGAGAAATAGCACCTCTCATAAATCAAAAGACCAGCCGATCAAATCAAAACCTTAAAAATGTAGAGGACTACTTTTAAAGTTAAAAATATGACAGATAAATGAAGAAAGATCATACTTGTTGCGCCATAGTGATTTTTTCCTCATATTTGTTCTTCTTTGTCGAGTTGGATGAATATGACAATGGGAAGACAAAGCATCATCTTCAAATCATAAAAAAGGTTGCACGAATAATTTTAAATGTTAAAAAGGCTGAATGAAGTACCTTTGTTCTCATCAAAATTGAATTTAATCAAGGAGAATGTTTGTGGAAGAAAACCTATACAATTTAATAATTTACATTTTTGAATTTTCAGCTACAATTTAATGTAAAAGTAAACTGTAAAAATGGTCTCTGAGTTTTGGTTACTTTTGTCACTTTATTTCAAAACTCAAAACTTTTGAATCTGGGTCCCTGTGGTTTCAATTTTGTTGCCATTTTCATCCAAAAGCAAAATCTAGTCAAATTTTTCAGTTAACATCCAGATTATTTTTGTCTTTTTCTTCCCTTTTAATGAAGGGCATGGTCAGATTTTTTAATGTGTAATAATAAAACGTTAAAAGACCATTTTGACCTTCATTAAAAGAAAGGAAAAAAAGACAAAAAAAAAAAAAATGGATGTTAACTGAAAAATCTGACCAGATTTTGATTTTGGATGAAAATGGCAACAAAATTGAAACTACAGGGACCCGGATTCAAAAGGTTTGAGTTTTGGACTAAAGTGACATAAGTGACCAAACCTCAAGAACCATATTGGCAGTTAACTCTTAGGGTATGTTTGGCAAAAGTAGCTGGTGGCTGGTGGCTGGAAGCTGGTAGCTGGTGACTGGAAGCTGGTAGCTAGTAGCTGTTGCTTTTTAGATATATTTGGTGTTAGCTGAAGCTTTTAATAAAATATTTAAAATGATCAAAAATGGACATAACTTAAAATTTAAAAAGCTTGTGCATTAAAAAGTTCATTATCTTTAAAGGTTAAAATAGTCATTTTTTTCCTAAAAGCTTGTAGCTACTTCTAAACGCTACTAGTAGGAGCGTTCAACCTAAAAGCTTCAAGTTCCTTCAACCAAACAAGACTTTTTATTGAGTAGGAGTTTTTTCTTAAAAGCATAAAGCTAGAAGCTCCTAAAAGCTCCATGCTAAACATACCCTTAAGGGGGGTCGGAGTGATTGCGGGGAGTGGGGTTGCCGCGGGGGGAATGATACCGGGTGGTGGATCGGTGAGTGGGGAGTAGGAGTGAGGAGGTTTTTTCGGTGAGTATTCATCGAAGGTGAAGAAGAAAAAAGGGAGGAGAGAGAGAGGAGAGAGGAAAGAGAGAACCAATGAAATTTTTTATTTTTTTAATTGAATGGGTGTTTGAATCACTCCTAGTGTTTGAGTAGAAAATGGGGAGGGGGGGGGGGAGTTGACATGGCATGAGATTATTGGGTAGAGAAAACTCAAACACCCTAAAGTGTTTGAATCATACCCTCCACCCTAATGTAATTATTTGATTTCGTTTTTAGGGTCAGGATTGATGTGTGTAAAATGCAACATATAAATTACATCAAATGAGGCATAAAACTAACCATTTTTTAGTACTAATGTTGGAAAAAGTGTGCTTTTATCTTCCTTTTATATTTACAGGACCAAATGAGCTTAAACGAGCAAAAGGAACAAATATACAACAAAAACCAACATAAATACAAAGAAAAGGAATAAACGAGACATGCCCGACCCCTCGACAGCATCTCAAAGAGCAAAAACAAGAAACAGAAGGCTGACCACGGCCCATGCCCACTGGACATGGGGGCGTGGTCAGATATCTAGAGAAAGGACAAAGTTGTGGAAGCTTCTACGCCTACCACGGGGGCGTGCCCAGCTCAGCACGAGGCATGGTTAACGCTAAGATTTGCATAATCTTGCAAAATCTTGGTAGTACAGATACACTTCTGCACACGGGGTCGTGCCCGCTGGACACGGGCTGTGTTGAGCCCTATGCTGACAAATGCAATTATTGAAGGAAGAGAAAAAGGATGGCCACAGGGGCGTGGCCGGGTTTCTGTTCAGGCTATAAATAGGGGTGCTTGGTTCACTTCAAAGGCATCCATTGGCAAACTACCTCTCTCCCACTTTGCCACCACTCGACCACCACTACAACACCCACATCCACCACCATCATCCATCATCCACCTTAGAGTGTGTGTAGTAGTCTCGGGATCCAAGATTAATAGTAAGAGTTCTTGTCAATCAAAGGCCATGTTTGGCTAAGTCTCTTACATCACTTGGTGAAGACAAGTCTTTAATGTATTACTTTTGATTTTTAATCTTTTCGCATTTTTTATTTGGTTTTGTATTAATGACTTTAATAACTAGTTTCTTATGTAGAAGGTGAAACTTCTTTATCATTTGTCCGTGGTGTCTTGACATTACTTTACTGTCTATATAAGTAAAAGATTTACACCATTCATATCTCTACGGTCTATATAGAGATATGTTGGCTACCTGGTCGGGGGTTAAGGGAATGGTTTAGTAAGGTTCTTGCCTTGTTCAGTGTATAGATCCTGCAAGGACCTGGGTCAAGCTTACTAGGACCTCCTTTAATACCCACTGGTATTGGATGGCGGGGGTGCGAATGGCTTGATCCCCTCATATGTAAACTACTATTAATACATTAAACCGGCTACTTGGGATTGTATCCCTGCTGACTCAAACCACTTAGCCGAGGGTAACGTCACATTCAAAAGAGGGGCCTACCACTTTTCGCATTAATAACTTAATTAATTATCTTCTAATATTCCGACCCTTTGGGATTGTATCCTTGCTGACTCAAACCACTGGGTTGAGGGTAACGTCACATTCAAAAGAGGGGCCTACTACTATAACTAAGATAATCTCTTAAAAAGTGCAAAAGTGC